>CAUYPK010082890.1:0-20136 GCA_963574355.1 Loris lydekkerianus
CCCCCCCCCCCCCCCCGCCCCCCCCCCCCCCCCGCGCCCCCCCCCCCGCCCGGTGGGGCTTAATGAACTTCACTCTCAGAAATAAGAGCAATATTCGAAATTCACTTGGGTTTCCAATATCCTTTCCAGAAGGAGTCAGGGACCACCTCCCAGGGAAGGATAAGAGAGCTCAGCTTGGTTCTTTAAGCTTTGTAAGCCCCCTGATGACTGCTGGCCTGATTTCCCAGAGGAGAATCAGCCCAGGGAATGGGGAGGGGGCTCCACGAGCCTGTGTTGAAGGCAGAGAGAGGGAAAGTCAGTATTCTGCCCCCAGCCGTGTCCCTGGCAAGCAGGGGAGTGCCAGCTTTCCCAAAGAGGGGAAACTCAGCAGAGTCTCTGGGGACTGGACCAAGGAAACAAAGCAGAGGACCATGAGGGGGCTTTGGCCTGAAAGGGGCCTTAAGGGTGGCAGTGGCCGGGGTCTACGGTGGGTTCCATACAGATGCAACTCCTTGGTTCAGTAGTCTCATAGATGTGGGTGTGAATCCTTCTACCTCCAGCTAGAATTCACTAGCTATGTGACCTTCCTCTGCCTCCACCCATCATTTCTGAGTCTCAGTTCCTCATCTGTGAAATGGAGATAATCTGGCAATTATGACTCAAAATATGAAAAAATGGATGTCTACAGCTGATACAGTGTCTGACCCCCCAGTATCTGAGCTCAATGAATGCTGGCTATCATGTGGCCTCCGCAGTCCACCTTCTCCCCCAGATGGAAGGCTGTCCTCACCATGTCCCTCATAAATGAAGCTGAGGTCAAGAGCGCAGTCCCTGGTGACAGTAGGACCATGCTTGTGGGAAGTTCACTGACCCACATGCTTCTTTCCTTGGTGTGGGCTAACATCTGTGGACTCAGCTAACATCTGTGGACTCCGTTAACATCTGTGGACCCAGTGGTCCCAGAAGGCATGGGCTATGTGAAGGCTTGGCACTCAGGGGTCCATTCCCTGGCATACATCAGCAGCCTGAGTCACGGGTTGCCCCCGTGAGACACACTCCCAGTCATCTTCCTGGACCTTGGCATTGTGCAGGCAGCTGGTGTGAGCCCAGCCTCACCCCTGCACAGAACATGCCAGTTTCACAGCTTCAGTTTCCTTCCAAGTCCTGCCTGCTCCAGTCCCAGCCAAGTTTCACCCTGGCCAGCTGCATTTCCATTTTCTGCACCGCATCCTGCCCAAAAGGGACAGCTGCGGAGAGCCACCCAGGATCCCCAGGAGGAAGCTACCCCAGCAGGTCGGCATGGCAGGAGCCCTGTGGAGGAGCTGCCCCAACAGGTCCGTGTGGCAGGAGCCCTTGGTCTCTTCCACGCTCCTGCCATGCAGAGCCCTGCATCCAGCCCCCAGCTGGCCACCTGCCAGCTTCTTTTGGCTCATTTACTTATCTTTGTTTCTTTTGGAAGCTTCTAGGAAGCAAGACTCCACTCGAGGGACTCTGGCTCCAGGAGTTGGACACTGGGCTAAGAACTTCATGTGCTTTATCTCACTTCACCCCTACATTTATGGCGAGGAAGGAGAATGTTTAATCCCTCTTATATAGGAAGAAACTAAGATTTGAATTTAACTTGGTACACAGGGAGAGGGAGGAATCTAGCTTTAGTTTTCCATATTGCTCCAATGTCATTTTTTAAACAACTTTCCCCACTGATTGGACACCCCATTGACCCAACAGTGGCAACTTCTTTCTATATCAGATCTGTTCTGGGCTTTCTCTTCTTTTCCACTGAGCTGCCTGCCCTGTTTTCATTTCACAGTGTTTTCATCTTTGAAGATTTATAATGCATTTTGATTTCTGGGAGCAGCCCTATTCTTTTTTACCCAGAAATTTTATGATTCGACTCGTACATAAACTTATTTCCAGGAGAATTGTTCCAAGTGAATTCATTTTGTCAGATTAAAAATAATTCTTAAATATTTTTATTAGAGTTGAATAAAACTTATGCATTTGGGCAAATGGCATTTTATGGTGCTAAGAGCTCTCCACGTGGTGTGATTTGCTTTTTATTTTATGTCCTTCTATGTAGTTTGGCAGATTTTTATTATGAGTAGTGCACATTTCCTGTAAATGTTATTTCTTGGTGTTACCATTATAAACGGGATCTTTTTGCATTACATGTTCTGACTGGTTAGCAATAGTGTATAGAAAAGCTATGAAAGAAATATTAGCATTTCTCACTTACAGATGAAGAAGAAGAAATTAAGGAAATGGCTCCATATGAGATTGTTAGTTGAACTTAGAGATATCTAGGATGTGTCTGTGTTAGAACCATATTCATCCATCAGAAGGAAGGAAGATGCCTGTGCTCCCCAAGGGCCATGTCTATTCAGACTGAGGTCTGCTGGTTTTATGTCTGCTGCCTGGACAAATCTAGTTGCAAGGGCAGCTAAATAGCTGAGGGCACCAAGGTCTCTGGCCTGCCCGAGCTCCAGACCATGACTGTGCCTAGCACTCCAGAACCCAACAAGAGGAGTCCCCATCAGGTGGGCACAGCAGTAGGTCATGGGCCAGTAGGACTTTGGACCACTGATTTGAAAGCAATAGTTCTTACTCTTTGGAGTCAGGGAGAATCTGATGAACCCTATGGGCTCTCTCTCAGAAAAATGCCCAAAATGCAGAAGATTTATGAACAGCTCCAAAACACAGCCTAAGGACCCTTGCATTAACACCCCTGACTTAAGACAACGGTTCAGCCAAGGATTCTGCTGGGTGGGTGGCACTGAGAGACGGGGGCAAGTTCAGAGGACAGAGGTTCTCGATCTGTGTGACCCTAGGTGGATCACTTCCCTCTCTGAATGCAGAGGTTGTGGGACTGTTGTGCTGATCCAGCTAAAACCACGATGAAGTAGCTAGATGTTGGAAAAAGAAGCATTGGGGCTCGTGGTACACAGATATGTTTCTTGGTTGTCATAAAAATTAATAATTAATCTTCCCTGCATGCTAGAGGAGCATAACCAGGTGCCTCAGTGTGATGACAGCAGGGACTGGCTGCCAGGTAGGTGCCTGAGAGGCCAGCCCTCCTCTCTGCCCTCCACCCACTGGTTCCCCACTAAAATGAGGGGCTACATTCAATGGAAGTGAATTTACAACTGAAAACTTCTGCAAAATGTAGTAATAAAGCCATATCCCTTATGAGAGATCTTAAAGGCCTGCCGAGTTGCCATCTCCTGCTCCCAGTAGGAGCTGGCACCTGTCCTCATGTCCCAGTGTGAACTGTGTGTGAGGGGAAAGGGGGCAAAAAAGCATGGCACTGGGAACCTCTTTCTAAATACGAACAGCTGCTCCCTTCTCCTTAGGACAGATCTGCATGGGGATATGCTGCTTTGGTCTTCCGTGCTCCCGGGCCAAGGGCAGGGCGGCGGTGGGATGTGCAGGAGTATTTTGAACACCTGGCTCTCAGAGCCAGCTGCCTACAGGGCTCCCATTTGGAGGACAGGTGGGGTGCACTGTCCTCCTTTCAGCCTCTCCTTAGAGAGTGAGCTCAATGGGAAATTAAATGTCTAACTTCCCAGTTCCTAGATCAGTGGCAGGTACACAACAGGAGATTAATAAAAGACTCAGACAAATAAATGAGCCCTTCTCCCATGCTCTGCCTAGGCCTTCTCACATCCCTCCTCTGTTCTCTCTCCGTCAATCTGAGTATCTCCTCTCTTTCCAACTTTTGCTCCAATGTCTTCCAGTGTTGCCCCCACTGAACCCCCCACCGTCCCCCAGATTTGTAGCCCCGTGTCCCTGCATCTTTGCTGATCCTACCAAGGGGCTTCAGGGTGGGCCCTGTCTTAGTTGGCAGTGAAGACGATTTACTAAGCAGCTTTACAGATTACCTTTGTCAGCCAGACGTGGTGGTGTATGCCTATAATCTCAGCACTTTGGAAGGCCAAGGTGGGGGGATCATTTGAGCCCAAGAGTTTAAGTCCAGCCTTAGCAACATAGTAAAACCCCCATCTCTATAAAAAATAGAAAAATTAGCCAGGCCTGGTGGCTCATGCCTGTAATCCCAGTTACTCAGGAGGCTGAGACAGGAGGATCACTTGGGCCCAGGCATTTGAGGTTGCTGTGAGCTGTGATCATGCCACTGTACTCTAACCCAGTCAATAGAGTGGGACCCTACTTCAAAAAAATAAATAAATAAAAACTTGGTTCAGCACCTGTAGCTCAGAGGCTAGGGTGCCGGCCACATACACCAGAGCTGGTGGGTTCGAACCCAGCCCAGGTCTGCCAAAGAACAATGACAACTACAACCAAAAAATAGCCGGGCATTGTGGCAGGCGTGTATAGTCCCAGCTACCTGGGAGGCTGAGACAAGAGAATCACTTAAGCCCAAGTGTTTGAGGTTGCTGTGAGTTGTGAGGCCACAGCACTCTACCGAGGGGGAACATAATGAGACTCTGTCAAAAAAAAAAAAGATTACTTTGTTATGTCTCAAAAAAATGCACACATGCTGCCCAGATAAGCAAAGATGTGGTTTCTGTTTCCTGTAATGAATCTAATATTGCCACAATCTCTACCTGATTAGTGAAACATTAATAGGCTAATTAATAGACTGGTCTGGGATAAATATTCAGTGGATCCAAAGTTCAATTCTAATGAGCTATTATAGTTCACCCCTCCTGGACCCTCTTGGTAAATTTCCAAGTCATCATGTCACTGCTCAGGGGAGTGGTAGGGACAGGTCCCCATAGCTCTCTGCTCGACATGACTGTCTGATACATGAACTGGACTGACCCAGTCTGTCCCTGGCCATCCTGGGGACATTAGCCACTGACATCCATGGTAGGAATAACCTCTAGCTTCTTCCAAACAACCCACTGGATACTTCCTGTGCTCCTAAAACCTCTGATGATCTGTAAAGCATGGTTGTAACTCTCAGTCAGCCCAAGACTTATGTGTAGCCCTGTGTCCCCAGCCAGATTCTCACTGGAAACATGTGGGAAGGTGAGTCTCTTCCAGTCCCTTCCACATTATGTGACACCAAGGGCTTGGGCATGACAAGCCAAGTACTCCCCCTGCCCCAGCACGGCGCCCTCTCCTACCCTGCCCCTCCCACATACCAGAGTTCTAAATGGGGGTCAGGGCACAAAAGACCTCTGTTTTTGCCTTTTTCCTCAACCTGGTCAACTTTTCCCAGTTCCTCACTCTCCCTAGTCCCCATTCTGGGACTTCAGCCTGGAGTAGGAAGTCAGCACACATGAGTGTGACCACCCAGGGCCCCAGCTCAACCCCTCTCCTTCCTGAAATCCCTGGGCCTTATCCCCGGAGAGGGCTCTCATCCCTTTCACTTTAGTCCCCATACCCCTAACACACTTGCTGTCAGAAAGAGGTCCACAGACAAGCAGCATCAGTGTCGCCTGGGAGCTTATTAGACGCTCAAGCCCTAGGTTGGACATGCTGAACTGGAATTTGCTTGTTAACAAGGTGCTAGGTGATTCATGAGTACATTAGAGTCAGGGGAGAGTCACGCCCCATCCTGGGGGCTTTCTTTCCTCGTCTCACGTCAGACTCCATGGTCTGGTCTTCGGCCTACTTCTTTGTTGATATCTTAATGTGAGCTCAGGGAATTTCAGAAAGCCTTTCTCTCTTGTCAAAGCCCAGTTCTGCACGCCACGGACGCACATATCTTGCCTCAGTGCTGTGGATGTCACCAGCTGAGTAGCGACTTGTTCTTTCTCTCCACATTCTTGCTGTAACAATCTTAATCTCCTCAAGGCATACTTCTTGAACATGGGGGTGGAGAAAGAGGGAAATACACAGAATTGTGAAAGAGAAAAACAAACATATTTTTAAAAAATAAAACATATTTTCCAAGTTGCAATAGCTTTTGCTGAGTTAAGCGTGGAGCGGTGCTGGCAGGCCATGTGGAGGGTGGCAGTAAGGAGAGTGATGGGCACTCCTTCCACCATGCAATGTCCTCTTCATAAGGGTGCAAGGGAGAAACACTCCTGCCTTGGTATCCAGAGTCATTCAACATTTGCTGACCAAGTACACTGCCTTAATGCTATGGGCCTCTAGTAGTAGTTTTCAACTTTTTTTTATCTCAAGGCACACTTGAATCTATAGTTAAACTTCCACGGCACACTTAAATTATGTTGATAAAAAAAAGAGTTAAAAAAAAATAATATATTTACTTTGAAGATCCTCTCACAGCACACTAGTATGCCATGGCACACAGGTTGAAAAACACTGCTCTAGGGAATGACTAACCATTTGCCCCTTTTGCTTTGGCCACTAGGAAACTTAGAACCAAATTTGTAGCTCAACAAGTATGTAATTATGCATACAAGTCCTTGTGTTCGACTTATCCCTGGCTTCATGCTAAATTATCTTTTTTTCCCCTTAGTTTTAGTACTACAGAACCTCCATAGTTAACCACCTCCCTACACTGACCACCTCCTTAAATTGACCTAATTTTCATAGACCTGACGTACACCACATGTATGTATCAGTATAGTTCCTTATGTTGACCACCTTTATATGTTTACAACTTTGTTACAGTCCCTTATGGTTATAATAATAACCATATCCATTATATATATATTATAACCATATTCTTACAAGCCACTTTAAATCTTCCCTAAAGTCAAGTAGAATAAATTTATAGGCAGGTACTGTTCCAGGCTCTTCACTACAGTTTATCCTGCTTAATACAGGAGACTGTATTACTGTCTCCTTTTTGCAGATGAGTAAGTCAAAGTTCAGAGAGGTTGAACAAACAAGCCCAGAGCAGGGCAGCTGTGGGATGTCAAAGTCAGGGCGATTCCATTCCATGTTCAGGGTTTGGACCCCAGCAGCTACCACTCCTCACAGCAAGCAGGCCAGCTCTGTGTGGAGAGGGAGCAGAGGGGAGAGTTGGGTCAGATATGAACCAAGCTGTAAGGCTCTATGTCAGACACACGCCTTTCAGACAGCCAAACCCTGGTTGGGAGCCTTCTTTATGTGTATCCACATCCCCAGTTAATTGACCACGAGGTTCTGAAGAATAGAGCTGGGGCCAGTGATTCTGCGACTGGAGCAGGTGAACTTCTTTGTGGGGTTGTGCAATGTGTAGGCCCCACCTTGCTGGCTGATGGAGGTAAGGTGGCTCCTACAAAGGCTCGAGGTAAGTCTGCCTCCGGCAGTGGATGGGAGAGGAAGGCAAGGGACGACACCAACAACTGCTTAAAAAAGAATGAAGGGAATTTACATGTACTAACAGGAAGGGATTTTTAGTTGAAAAAAGCAAATTAAGGAACAGTATGTGTACTAAGATCCCATTTGTGAGTGTGTTTTCAATACACAGACACATGTATGCAAGGACCCCACACAAAGCCTGTACACAGTGACACCCCTCCTGACTCCTAACCCCTCCACACACAAGGTCTGAAAAGAAACACCAAATTATTAACAAGTACTAAGGAGAGAGAGAGGAGTTATGGTGAGGGAGAATTTACTTTTCAATTTTCACTATACTTTCCATATTGTTAGAATTTTTCACAATAATGTTATCACTTCATAATTTTTTATTTTTTTATTTTTTTAATTTTTTGAGACAGAGTCTCCTTCTGTTGCCCGGGCTAGAGTACTGTGGCATCAATCAAGTTCCCAGCAACCTTAAATTCCTGGGTTCAAGTAATCCTCCTGCCTCAGCCTCCCAAGTAGCTGGAACTACAGGCACCTGTCACCACGCCCAGCTAACTTTTCTACTTTTTTAGTAAAGACAGGGTCTCCCTCTTGCTCAGGTTGGTCTCGAACTCTTGAGCTAAAAGGATCCTCCCACTTCAGCCTCCCAAAGTGCTAGCATTACAGGTGTAAGTCGGTGCACCTGGCCTATCACTTCATAATTTAAAGAAAGACTGATTTTTTTTTTAATGTAGTAAATAAAATCAGTGCTGTAAACATTTCCTGTGAATACTCAGTTGATGAAGACAATCAGTGTGTTATCTCAGAGAAAGTTAGACCAGGGATTTGGGTGGTCATAGGGAGTCACGTGATCATTAGCCCCCCTCCTCCCCGTTGTCCAGGATTTATCAGTAGCTTGAGTAGAGCTGTGGAACCCCAGAGCCCCTGCTGTGGTCGTGGTGTCAGAAACATAAGTGAGGAACCTGTGGGCCCTGAGCAGCTGATCTCTGCTCTTCCAGGATAGCAGAGAGGGGGTCTGAGGTGGGTGGGTGAGGCAGGGAAAAGATGAGCCTTACATTTCAGCATCTGGTAACCAGCAAGCCTACCCCTCTGAAGGGCTGGCTTCATCCTCTGGTTGCTGTGAAATCCATCAATCCAGGATGGATCCCTATTTTCCCAGCCATCAACTCACAATGAACAATAGTCCTTTCTTGCTGGTATGTATAAATTCAATTCGCTCTTTTTTAAACAGCTGCCTCCTATCACCTTTTGCATTCATCCCCAAGTCCAGTCTAGGAAGGTAGCTGTTATGGGGTCAGATAAAGACCACCGACTCAGATTAGAATTTCAAAAAGGAGTCTTTTATTAACCACAGGGCTATCTCAGCAAAGTCTAAAGCAGACTAAGTGAGAGGGCATTGAGGGGTCTGAAGTTGGGGGTTTTCTAGTCTAAAAGTTGGCAACAGGTCAAACAGGTGGTCTGAAAGTTAGCAATTAGAAGTAAAAAGAAAGTTGACAAAAGAAGCAAAAAGCAAGCACGGGGTCATGATGACCTCTTTTACAGAAGTGAACCTTGCAATTTAGCGGTTTAGCCAATAGGTAACATAAAGGGGAAGTTAGATAATAATAAAGTAACATAATGCAGAGCTAGCAACTAATGGATAAGTAAAACAATGTCACAGCACATAGCTGGTTAACTCTTGTTACAACAGTACTTGGCCCATTCGTTCTTATCTTGTCCTGTTCCGGCCTGATCTAAGAGTAACGGTGCCTGTCATCATTTCAGAGTTATGGTATTCTCATCTTTTTTGTCTTTTCATCTTTTATCCTACACAGTCCCCTGGTGCACGTGGGTCGCAGGTGGTATCCGTCTCATGGGGGTGATGAGGTTGCTGGCACCCATCTCATAACCTTAAGTGTTTGTGGGAACTAGCTTCCTAAGGGAAAGGGCTCTGTCCTAGAAGGAGGAAGGGCCTCCAGAAACATAAAATGCTTCGGGGAGGGCAGGTCTAAGTGAGGTGGCCTGGGGGGACTAGGAAGCCATGCTGTACACAATGCTGAGCAAAGGTGGGAGCCACTCTAGAGCCATCGTTATGGGGTCCTACTGGAGTCCCTTGGCAACGCCTCCCTTCCCCCACCTGGCCCACCTCTCCTACGTGAAGATCTGGCAGTGCACTGGCGCTTGACACCCTGCATCGCCTTCCTCCGTCCCTCCATGTCTTGAGTAAAGTCAGGGATTATCACCCTTAACCTATGATGTGGAAAACGACATGGTTTGGGGAGCAAAACCAGCCTTTTAACCTGCATGTGGAGACATGCAGCGAAGGGTTACGGTCAAGAGCATAAGCATTGGAGCTGTGATCTCCGAGTCGAGTCGGTGTCCCGGGGTAAGACGCGGCACGAATGGTACCAGCTTCACCGGGGTGAAGAGCGCGGGCGGCCCCGCTAGGGAGCCAGGTGGCTCGGCCGGGGCGGAGCTGGGTAACGGGGCCTCAGCGCCACCTGGTGGTCTTGTCGGTCAGGATAGCTCGTTAGTCTAATTCAAACCCGGCGATCCTTGTCCAATGTGTGGGTGGTTAAAGTCATCATTGCTTTAACAGGTGATGGGAAGGATGGCGCTGGTGGCCGGCCGAGCATCTTAGATATTAAGGGATGCAGAAGAAACACCATTAGGGAGGAACCCGCGGCTCCTGGGCCCGTCTGAGGGATGCCCTTCTCATCTGCCATCGCCGCCCAAACACGCCTCGTGTTCCAGCTTTCCTGAACAGGAAACAAGGTTTTGTTGGCTTCCGAGAGAATGCACAATCAGATTAAAAATGTGTCTGCTCGGTTTCCAAGCCTTTGCCTCCAAATTCCGCCTATTGCTTTCCCCAGTTTGCTCTCCCTTTTTCTCTTTTCTTCTCCACCCCATCCCCACCCCAACCTCCCACTGTTAGCTCCTCCTCTTCCTGCAGCACCCCTAATCACCACCTCTTCCGAGATGGCCAGCTAGCCTTCCCTGCCCCTCCCACTTCCTTGCCTCCTGGACACTCATCACTGACACGCCCTGCGTGGTCCTCAGCTGCTTACTGTCTTGCCCATTTGAACGGGCAGTAGGGGCAGGGCTTTCAGTGTTTCCTCATTGCTGTATCTTCATACCTAACACAGTGCCTGGCTCACAGTAGATGCTCAGTAACTGTTGATTGAATCAAAGAACAAATGAAAATAAAGGTGGAGTCTGGGATGGGGAAAATTGGACTAGCACTACTCAGCACGCCAGACATTTCAAAATGAAAACTTTTCTAAGGTAGGGGAGGAGTTATCTAAGGAAAGGGTAGTTTCACAGGTGAGTGATCAGGGCAGCCACACAGGACCCTGCATGAAGAAAGACCAGTCATTCAGAAGGGCCCAGCAGCTGAGGTCTAATCATCTGTGGCTGCAATCTTGAAACTCTTAATACAGTGATTGTATCTTTGAATCTGTGTTTTGTAAATAAAGTCCAATGGGTCAATGGTGTGTATGTATGTAGGGGGATGCTCAGTGCATCTGCTCACTCATGGTCCTGTCTCCTGTCATCCCTAACACCTAAGCATGGTTCTTTAAGCTACTGTGCCCCTAGTGTACAGAAGCCCCCCAAAACTCCCCTTCCCAGGACTACTACACCACACTCTGCTCCCAACAAGGGCCTGGGCACAAGCAAGGAAAGGGTCAGTGTTAGGTGTCTAGGCCCCAGAACACCTAGGAACATGACATGGTAGCAGCTGACCCCAACCCATTCCCCTCCTCTCCCAACTGGCAGCCCCAGGGCAGGCCTGGTGGGCAGCCAGCAGGAGCCATGTCTTGGCAAGGGTCATTCAGATACCCTGATCCAGGTAGAAAGATCCAGCCTGAAGATTAAAGATCCTTGGGGGCTGCCAGGCTGCCGAGGGTTGGGGCAGTGGGTGAGCCTGTGGAAAGGAAGAGGCCTGCCTTGATTGCTCCAGACTGGCATTTAGTAGGCCTGGTGACCTAAGGGAGGAAGAACCAAGCAAGTGCCAGAATCACAGGTTCCCAAATGCCTGAGGGTCTGATGTGTCAGTCTCTTCTGGCCAGCTTGAGGAACTTACCGGGGAGGAGTGATAAATTATGAATGGTATCATTTCAGAAACTTTATATATGAGCGAAATGCTCTGCTATTTGCATTTTAAATTGGCATTATACAGTATAAAAATGAATGGTATAATTATGCTAGCAATTTAAAATTTTAATTTTTCTTTACTTAGAACATTAAATAGCAAACAACCCCACAATAAGCAGACAAACACTGGAAGAAAAGAAAAAGTTTTGTAGGTACCTTATGGTGATTGTTTTCTATTTGTTAAATGAGAACCTCCCATTCTCATTTTGTACTGGGCATTGAAAATTAGATAGCTCAGAATTGTGCTCCATTTTTATGTCAAGGCAGTCCCACTAGAATTCGTCTCTGGATATACCACACAGGCATGGTAAACAGTTTCTGATTGTGTTTGGATAACATCATGTGTCTTTGATGAAACTATATTACCAATCTACAAACCCACAGATGTGAAGGAGCTATTTTTTCTTATTTCGTATTAACCCTTCATAACTGGGTCTTAGCATTGTCAGGAAAACATCACATGGGCATAGCAGAGGCTAATTCATATTAAAAGTTAAACATACTGGGAAAAAAAATCCATCAAAATCCAAAAAGTTTTTCTTCAAGAATGAGGTATATCCCAGCAAATCCGAGTTTAGATTAGGTTTCCCAAGAGTGGCACTATTGACATTGCAAATCAATCATAGTCCCCAAAGACACAATCCTGAATGCCATCCAAATGTTGAAATCCTGAAAGATCAAAATCCTTAATATCTAAAAC
Organism: Loris lydekkerianus; assembly: GCA_963574355.1. Classification (NCBI taxonomy): domain Eukaryota; kingdom Metazoa; phylum Chordata; class Mammalia; order Primates; family Lorisidae; genus Loris; species Loris lydekkerianus. Next base: position 11,984 of record CAUYPK010082890.1, read on the forward strand.
CCCCAAAGTCACTATTCTGGAAGATCAAATCCCCAAAAATGTAATTCTAGAAAAAATAATTTTAAAAGTCTTTAAAGGATGTTTATTTACAACTTTAAAAGGGGACTTATTTGAGAAAAAAAAAACACTTCATAAGCCACTTTACATTTAAAAATAGGCAATAATGACATATTTTTGCAAACATAAACACTCGGGCAAACTAATGACAGTTTGACAGGCATATCAGACATATCAATTATGAGCAAACTGTATTCATAGAGAAATAGGTCAAAAGGGGCAATGTAGAAACACAGATCACCATGGTTGATAAAGCACTCACCTAGCTTTGTAACTGCAGTCATCTGAAATACTGTGACTAACAACCTAAGTCTTTTGACCAAATCTATCAAAAACTGAGACTGGTTACCAACACATGTGCAATCATCCAAAGAGCTAGGATGTAGAGAAATCTTATCTTTCATAAATGCAGATGTACAAAAAGGGCCTATCTTCATTTACTGAGGAAATTTCAAGGTTTTTATGTACATGCACAATGCTTATATACAAAGGCAACACTGTGACAATGTTCTTTCATGAAGTCCAGTTTGCCAAAAATGTATCAAATGAATTAGAACTCTGGAAAGACTCTACATAATTTATACCTCCAGTCTTGAAAATGATGCAAAGATGAAATACATAGCATAGTGAGTTGAAAGAAAAAAGTAGTGCTGACAATTTAAAAGAAAAAAGGAAAAGCTAAAAAAAAAAAAATAATAACTAAAAAGAAAATTTGACATGAGAAGTATTACAGGAGTGAATTATGGGCAATTGCATGAGGCAGTCCTTAAGGGCTAGCCAACTTTCATGATCATCAGCTATATTTTAAAGACATGCATCACTATAAATAGCTACTTTTTCTCTTTTAGGGCATGGCTCTCCTCAGAGAATACATTCACATTCATTTTCTTATGTGGTAATGCTCTTTTGAAATTCTTCTATGATTTGATATGCGCTGAGATGAGCATTCCCTATTAAATTTACCATCTCCTGTGCCATGCTTGTATGTCATTTTGGGTACATGGAAATCCATTCCCATGCCTTCATACACAGACCACGAATTTGGTAGAAAAAATACTGATGACTGAATAGGAACATCATTGCGTAAGTGTTCTTACCGCGTACATATTTTCAAACCAGTGAGTAACTTTGCTGGCTTCTTTGGGAAAATGCGATTTTAATCCATTAAAAGCTCCTGGAATGTCATCTGCTGGAGGGATGTCAATGCAGGCAAACGATGCATCCTAAGCTGAAGTTTTTATTGTTGCCCTATCTTATGGTCAATCCACTCATCTGAATTTTCTGCCAAGTGCATTGGGCCAAATGAAAAAAACAAACTTCACTGGTAACACTTTGAAATTCCCTTTTAAAAGCCTTGATCACACCTAATTCCAAATCTGCCATTATAGTTTGGGGATTCAGTTAACTACCATTTTTATAAAGTGCTCTGCTTTTATCATTAATACATCAACTGAGTGGATAAGTTCTAAATTTCTGGATCCAATAGGGGCATGAATTGTATATTTGTTTATATTTGATGAAAACCAATGGGGACAGTTTTGAAAGTGTCATATTTGGGAGACCAAGGCAGGTGGACCCCTTGAGCTCAGGAGTTTGAGACCAGTCTGAGCAAAAGCGAGACTGTCTCTAAAAAAAAAAAAAAACAGCCAGGCATTGTGGTGGATGCCTGTAGTCCCAGTTACTTGGGAGGCTGAGGCTTGTGCCCATGAGTTTGAGGTTGCTGTGAGCTGTGACCCTACGGCAACTCTACTGGAGGCAACAAAGTGAGACTCTGTCTCAAAAAAAAGAAAGAAGAGGCCATCCATCAGCCAAAGTGAAGCATGTGCTGGCTTTTCTGTTAGATTTAGTGGTAAACATAAGAAGTCTGTCTTCTTTGACAAATTCCTAATCAAGAATAATCATTCAGTGTGTTTTATAACATTGGGGGAACCTTCATGTCAGCAAGTGTCTTTAGTTCAGAAGGTCACTGAGTGTGTGGAATTCTTTTTATTCTCTGAAGGGCATCTTTTTTGAAGGCAAGAATGGAGCTATGTGAAGAAACAGAAATTGTGCATGATTCAATAGGTTAGCAGAAAGATTTCCTGTATTTTTCTCCTCCATTCTCCCTTCTTTGATCTTCAAAGCCCTATTCAGGTTCCCACATTAATCTCTAGAAACACTCTCACCAACACACCCAACATAATGCTTTACCAAGGTTTCTAGGTATTCCTTAACCCAGCCAAGCTGATACCTAAAATTAAATGCACACATCCACTCTTGTCAACTTGGCACCAACATACATCTCCTTACACCATACTTAATTTCCAAATAAAGTTAATAACAAGGTAATAGTTCCACCTAACATGATGCAACCATCCTGTGTACAAGTGAAATGTATTAATTCCCTCCCCAGAATTCAGTTTTCAGGATTTCAGCATTTGGGATTTTAATCTTTCAGGATTATGATTTTGAGGATTTTAAATGTTCGGAATTTTAATCTTTCAGGATTTCAACATTTGGGATTGTGTATTTTGGGATGATAAAAACCCACTGACTTTTTTTGTTGGGGGCTGCCCTGTACATTTAGAATGTTTGGTCCCTGGCCTGTACCCACGAGCAGCCAGTAGCATCCTGCCCCCATCAAGATAACAAAAAATTTCTACAGATTTTGCCAAATGTCCCCTGAGGAGGAAAATCACTGTTAAAGATCACTGGCTTACGTGGATTAATGAGCGGGGTGGTAAAGTACCACACAGCTTAAAAGCAGAAGGCTGCTCTCCTGAGCATCAGATCCATGTTTTCGTCCCTAGCCTACAATGAATGCCTACAAATCATTAGCACAACTCCCTCCAACTCAGAGACAAACAAATGCAGGAGACATAAATACAAGAAAACCAAAGATTATTTTATTTAGTCGACAAGAGGTGGGAAAATGATAGCCAGCTCATATACTGTTAAGTAGAATAAAAAGGAAAAAAAGAATATAGACATCACAGTGATGAAGTTTTACAAAGCTAAGAGATTTGTACTACAGAACAATGAAATACTTACAAGCAGGATGTCACTGTATTAGTGACCAATTTGTATCCAATTAGGTTTCTTAAGGGCAAAAACATTAAAAACCTCAGACTTAAATTTTAAATTTAGACATGGCAATTGTAAGCACACCACTCAGGCATTTAAAACTTTTCAGTAAGTGCTACCCCTAGGTAAAATATTCTTTCCTAACATTATTTTTTCTCCTAAGATTTGGAATGTCACATCTCATGTTCCTAGCAGTAATTACATACAGGATTAAAAGCCCAATCAACCAAGAAAGTATCATTCTTTCTATAAAGTGTTCTGAAAAGAAAGAAAAATTAAGGTGTGAACATTTTGTACAATTGTTGCTGAGGAACGGCAAAAGCAGTTCCAAAATATCATGTTTACTATATAAAAAGGCATGGCTCATGGAACCAAGTGGATGAAGCTACAGCAGTTTAATATCAATCTTTAAAGGTTGGTGGTATTAAATACCGTAAACAGGTCTGTGCCTCTCTGCTAGGGCTAGCGCATGCCCAGGATCTGTCTGCTTTTTAGTTGATAATTTTTTTCAATATCTGATAGAGCTTGAGCCCGCAGCTGAGCAGCATGAAGCCTTTTCTTCAGGTCCTTACACTTGGTCTTGGAGGTGAGCTGCCTCTCAGAATTCTCACTCCTCATGATGTTCTCCTTACTTTCCCCACTGAAATGAACTTTCTTCTTAATTACTGAGCATGGAAGATCAAGAAGTTCTTTGGAAAGAAAAAGAAAAAGGGTTTTGAGTTACTTTAACAGAGTACATCTTTTAGTTCACATGTGAAATCTAGCTACTTGTCTTACTATCTTTGGAATAGGTGGTTATGGTCAAGAGTCTGGCAGAAATCTATCAGCCCTTATCCACAACACTGAAAAAAATAATCTGAAATGTGCCAAAAATCAAGGGACATATGTTTTATTCACTTAAATAATTGTATTTTCCATTAAGGTTAAATGCATTGGGGATTATGATCTACAATATAAAACTTCTGGAAATCAATGCTAATTGTCTTTACCCTTGAAAGTAAGTGCCATTCTATGTAGAACACATTACTTCCAGGAAGTATGGAGGTAGAGGTTCTTCCTTACAGAGAACCCACAGTGTTGGTTAAGTGTTTAAAGCAGCTGGGTTGACTAGAAACCTGTTTTCAAAAGAACCTAAACAATTCAAAAAAGGTTAAGTCAACTCTGAGTAGCTAAAAATGTGAACTGCTTTTTACAAGGAAAAAATAATTTTAAAAGTAATAATAAAATTTGCTTAAAGTGGCAACACTATTAACCACTGACAGAACTGTTTGGGACTTGGATGCTTGCAGGTTTAAATTCCAGAATCTTTTTCTTCCTTTGTTCAACTAAATATTTACTGAGCTCATAGTATGAGCCATTGTTAACCAAACAAAGGCCCTATTCTGGTAGAAAGAGATGGACCATAAACAAATAAACAAGTACAGATGGGGAATAATTGATAGTGATACGTGCTAAGGAAAAAACACTGAGAAAGGGATTGAGACATGCTGGGTGATAGTTACAGTGATGAGAGAAAGCCTCAGAAGGTAAATTTTGAGCAAAGGCCTCATGAACTGTTCATGAGGACGTAAGAAGCTACGGGGCTGTCTGTATGAAGAGTACTCTGGGTTAAAGTAATGGAAAAGACTGGAAGGAGGAGCAGACTGGTACACAGATGTACCACCTTCCAAAGGTCCTGTGATTTCCTACTTCATCCATTGTTTCTGTTTCAAAGCAAACTGGATTGCTTATAGACCTTAACTCCACTGTTTAAATATATCCCACTTTTGGCTTGGTGCCCATAACTCAGTGGTTAGGACATCAGCCACATGCACTGGGGATGGTAAGTTCAAACCTGGTCCAGTCCTGCTAAAGAACAATGACAACAACAACAAAGAAAAAAAGAAATAGCCAGGCATTGTGGCAGGTGCCTGTAGTCCCAGCTACTTGGGAGGCTGAGGCAAAAGAATCGCTTAAGCCCAAGAGTTTGAAGTTGCTATAAGCTGTGATGCCATGGCACTGTACCAAAGGGTGACATAGTGAGACTCTGTCTCAATAAATAAATGAATAAATAAATCCAACTTTTATTATCGCAAATACCTATACATTTGTAAACCAACATTGTTTTACTAAGAGGGTAGGTTTGTTATTTGCTTTTGTCTTTTTTTGGGAGGGAGGGTCTTGCTTGTAGTCCAGGCTGGAGTGCAGTGGCCATTCCCAGACATGATCCTGGCACACTACAGCCTCAAACTTCTGAGCTCAAGCAATTCTCCTACCTTAGTCTCCTCAGTAGTTGGGACTACATGTGCCACCATGCCCGGCGCTTAATAGGATAATTTTATAAGAAAGAAAAGTGTTTAGAAAAGGAATTAGAATTTCATTAAATAGAACAAAAAGAATGAGTATTTTACCGAAGAGACAAAGAACACCTTTAAAAAGGATGCTGCTGCTTACTGTGATGCTCTCAATATACTTGTGATGTCTTCCTCATGTCTGAATGTAGCCCAAGGATGAGGAGAAGGTATTTCCAACTGTTTTGAGTTCAGAATGGCACCTACTCCCCATTACTATGCAGCTTATCTCATGGCTCTGGCAGGCTCACTACCGTCAGTACTCGGTACTTTAACATGTTCCCTAGCTCCAGTGGATGCTTGAATCCTCTGCATCATTTAAAATATTTGCCATTGGGTGTAGGACACAACTATAACAGGGACTCTACTGAGCAAATGCAAACATTATAACCAAATTGTTTATACCCTCACATTAATCTGAAATTAAAAAATAAAATAAAATATATGGCAATTTAAAAAAATAAGTAAAATATTTGCCGTGATTCATATACAAGTAGATTCCCATACTTACCTATGTATTCTATAAAGTAAAGCACATTATCCTTATCCAGCTATTTTCATCCCTTGTTCTTTAGCTGGAAGAGCCTCCATTTAAAGAACAAGGGATGAAAATAGCTGGATAAGGATGATATGTTTTACTTTTGAACTCTGAATAAATTTCATTGAAAATTCAGCTGCTCAATTTTCAAAACCAACAAAAAAATTTTAACAAATAATTTGCTATAAAGAAATAAAAAGTAAATATGCTTAATAGTTTGCATTTTCTATAATCCTAAAGAGTAGATTAAATTAGATTTAGGGTTTCTACAACATAGAGAAAGCATATGAGACAATGGTCCGTACAGTAACCACAACACACTACAGCACAGTGGAAGGACAATACCACATACATGCGTGGCCCTAGGAAAGCTGACTGCCTACATTCCAGACTCCGAATAAAGAAAGAAACACAGAAAGCATATATAGATATTAAACAATCAATTTTAACAAACACATGTCTCAACTTGAAAGGGTCTTAGGGAAAATCCAAAAGTGATAGCCTACTCTGCAGTTGGCTTAGCATGCCTTTTAAGTCCTGCTTTCTATGAAAGATGAGGTGTATCAGTATTAAAATGCAGATTTTTTTGCTCGAAAATGTAGAGTGGTAGTTTTATTTGCATTGAAAAATATGAAATAAATATGAAATAAATACTAAACATGATTTGATAATATAAAAAATAAATCATTGTAGAAATCATGATTTGTTGCATCAGGTCTATGAACTCAGCAAATAAATCACTACTATAATAGAATTTTATTTTCACTGAACACGTATAGTCAATGAAATCTATGTGTATCTTAAAATATGAGATTTTATAAATTAAAAGGGCTACACAAGCCACCCTGAGGGCAACATTGGTGCATATTTCTTCATTTGTGGGATCAGCTCATTCACTGAGTTAATTCTCATACCTGGACTACTCCCCAGAGTCAGGAACTTCGGTTCCTTTAGCAAGCTGTAATTCTTCAACAGATTTTCTGCTCTAACCAGTTTGTCCTCTGCTAGTCTCTCACGAACACAAAGCTCACGTTCCTTCTCTTTAAAAAGGGAATAGAAAAAAAAGAAAAAAATTGACAAATGACTTTGGCTATAAAACAATCTATATTGGCAATTTTGTCATTTTTTCTTATCACAAAGACTAGTATGCCCGACCACTGATTAGCATGTTTTGTGAAAGGATTCTTACTTTATACCTCAGTCACCCTGATTGTGCTAGTTTTGATTCAGTGTTTTAGTAGGTTGTATGCTATCTTAGGTTTTCTTATAAAGGCTTGTTTAAACAAAAGTACAAAGTTAACTTCACTCTTTGGTCCATGTTGTGTGGGAGTAACTCATTTGGGAAAAAAAAAAAACTAAAGCCATCTCTGTTCTGCATTAAAGATAGGCAACAGTTAATTTTCAGGCCATGGCCTGGCCTCACAGTACAAAATCTCTTTTGGTTGAATGACAGATCCCAAATAGAAAGGAGGGAAAACTCACAAGTTAGTTAGAAAGTAGTTCTTTAGATTAGCAGCAATGGCTACTGTTTATTCATGACCTGGAATTCAGAAAGTATTCATGTTTCATTTTCTGTATGAAATCACAAAACACTGGGGAAAGTTTTTTTTCTCAATTTTGTTTTTTGTCTTTTACAGAATTTCTTTCTCTGAGGAGCCAAAAAACCCTTTTCAGGTAAGCACAGATTATACCTACACAGTAAACATTATCTCACAGGACTAAATAGTATTTCATTATCAGTAAGAAGTAAAACATGAACGAATGCATTGAATGATTTATAAACATATTTAAATTTAAAAAATGTAAAGGCTGGGCAGTGGCTCTCGCCTGTAATCCTAGCACTATGGGAGGCAAAGGTGGGTGGATTTCTTAAGCTCAGGAATTTGAGACCAGCCCGAGCAAAAGCGTGAGACCCCATCTCTTAAAATAACTGGATGTTATGGGGGGTGCCTGTAGTACCAGCTACTTGGGAGAGTAGAGGGAAGAGAATCACTTGAGCCCAGGAGTTTGAGGAAGCTATAATGCCACAGCACTCTACCAAGGGTGACAAAATGAGACTCTATGTCAAAAAACAAACAAACAAAAAAACCCCAGGCATTCATACCTCATGAATGCTGAGGCCTCAAGGCCACATGCTCTGCAGGTTGTGTCCACCTGGCCCTCCC
>CAUYPK010082891.1:0-21789 GCA_963574355.1 Loris lydekkerianus
GAAACTGCCTCTACCTAGATACAGCCAATGTGGTACCATGCCACTGGCCCGACCCTGTCACTCACCTCTTCCCCCGCCTTCTTTCCCTGCCCCTTCTCCACAATAAAAAAATAAATTAATTAAAAAAAAAAAAAAAAAAAATTTACTGAGCACCTATCCAATGATACATACTTCATGGTCTTTATATTTTTAGTCCACATCAAATTACATATAGATAAATAGATTGATTGATTGATTGACTGATTTAAAAATCTCTATATCACTACATCCTAGAACATGGGGATAGTAATAATGTCTACTTCACTGGACTGTATAGGGATTGAATCAGATTCAGAGAGGACACATAACTCACCAAATTCACACAAATAGTAAGAGACAGAGTGGAATCAAAACCCTATTCTGTGTGACCCAAGATTCTTTCCCTAAGCCATACTGCCCCCACAGTACCACTGTGGAAGCACCCAAAAGAACGAGTAGCTAAACCAGCATCCTGTATCACTTCACACCTCAAGATTCTCCAATGTCTCAAACAGACGGGGCAGTGGAAAGAGCACCGGACAGGGAGTCCCGTGACCAGGTCTCCATCCCTCTACTAATGGGTCTGGGGAGTGATGGGGGTGGGGGAGAACCTACTGAAAGTCACAACCAGTGCTGGCTTCTCATCAGGCTCTCTGAGGTCTCCCCTGGGTGATCATCCAGTCAGCCAGCAATACTTGGAAAATTTACGTAGCACTCTCATTCCCAGGACCTCCCTCTTGCATTTCTAACTGATCCGTGGCTCACCCCAACCGAGAATGTAATTGTAGGCCAGCAAAGTCCCTGGTTTTCCTCACGCTTTTCCAATTGAGCCTTCTCCTTTTAGCCAGCAGAGCTGCAGGTTTATGCACACTCGTGCCCTCCGCCAACCCAAACTCAGCCTGTCTCTTCTGGCAGAGAAGTCTCTCATTTTCCCAGCCAGCCTCGCACTTTTAAAGCTACAATTGGGCCAGCTGAGCTGGTGGGAGAGGACAGAGCAACTCCGGGCAGGAAGGCAGCTCCTGTTCTTACCCAAAGCTCCAGCAGTGCTTCAGAAATAAAAGTGTCTCAGTCTGTAGTCTGCCTTTAGTCAATCAATATACAGGGCTTTGAAATGGTTGTTTTTGGTAATTTTTCTCCCCAGTTTTCTGTTTGTTTTCTGAAGAGCCACTGACCTCTCCTGGGCTGCGACCAGAAGTCCCGCCCAGCACCTTCTGTGAGAAGCTCAGGGGTGGCTCCAAGGGAAACCAGTGGTGGGGAGCTCTTACCCTACTTAGTCTTTCTCCACAGGCCCAGACCTACCCCAAACTGTTCCAAAGAGCCTGATATCTCTGTCCTTCAGGAATATCTACCAGAAACTCTTCTCTTCACACTTCCCAGCCCTTCCCTGGGATAGAAAAAATGGAGTCAGGATTTCGCAATAAACAATCTATTTCTGTCATGTGCACATTATCTGATACCAGAAAACATACAAATCTAGCTGCTAAAGCTTCAGTTTGACTGTCACTGTGTATTTTTCACTGCAGTTAGTGAACTATAACTGCCCCCAAATACTTGGGCTCTTGGACTATTGGAGCCAACATTCCAAATTGGGTATCAATTTATTGTTGCATTTATATGAAAGAATGAGAAAGGGCCTTTTCTGTGTGGGTTTTTCCTGCTCAAGCCTTGTTCCTTATAACTGACAGCTTAGTCCTGGACCATTTTAGAGAATGGACCAGAATGGGTTAGCCTGCTGTTCCTCTTTATTTTGCTACGTTATTATCTTCCTCTTGGAGCTTTCAGAAAGTAAGGGAACCAACAGTCCTCATACCCACCATGGCAAAGAATGTGAAAGTCATCTAGCAAGGTGATGGAGTTATTGCAAACTGCCTGTGAATCAAGATGCCATCCAATCATTGTTTATAGTCTGAATAAATAGCATAGGTACAACCACTTTTCAAATACATGTATATCTTCTTTGTAAAGTGATGGTAACTTTGCAGTAGCTAATATTACTGCACATTTCCTCTAACAGTGAATATCAAGTTGATAGCTACTAAAATCATCCTGGAAAGGGCAGGGAGGTCAATGAAATGTATCAATGTTAGAAAGTATTTCTCATTCTCAAAAACACTGGGAATTGTTGCTTCAGGGAAACTGGGTCTCTAGGAAAACAGAATCCCTTCCCTTCTTTGGCCTAGGAAAGGAGCAACAGCAGAGACTTTGTCCCCACCACCCCCACCTCTGGCTCACGTCCAAGACAATGACCAGCTGTTGAGTGTGGCACCCTTGTGGAATAGGGCAGACACAGGTCTGGGAGTCTGAGGAACCAACTTCTACTGAGGTCTGCTGTTAACTTACTGGAAAATCTGGGGTCTTTTCCTTTACTTTCTTGGGACTCCATTTATAAAAACAGTATCACTAAATGATACCAAAGATCCCTCCCAGCTCATCCATTCCTTGACTCAACAAATTATAATTCTAGGCATCTTGCACACATCTTGCTCCTCATAAACCCCAGAATAGCCAGAGATCTCATTTAGATCATTGTATTTTCCAGCTAAGCGTCAACAGTCTCTTCACTTGGCTACTGATTGTAAAAATAAAGTATAGTTTGAGGTACAAGTCTCCGACATCATGAGGACTCAAGGGGAGGAACACACCCAGCCTTACCTGTCCCAACAACAGCCTCAATGTACTGGGAACTTACTGTGTGCCAGGCACACCAGTAAGAGATTTTGTGTATTAAGTCACATCACCACCTCAACACTCCATGAGGCATCCTGTTAATTTCTCCTCTTTCCATATAAGGAAACACAGACCCTTCTTCAGCCGGCATCTGCATGATCCTCACATCCTCTAGATCTTCCCCTTACAGAGAAAGAAATGTGTATTTGTTCTTAGAACATAATTCACAAATATACAAGCCATCTCTGTGTGGGCTTGTCATGAAACAGCAAGATTCAGGGGACGAAATTAAAGGTTCATCTAACATTTACCATTTAATATATAGTAGATCCTTCTCTGAAGCAAATGTCAAATATCTCTGTAATTACCCTTAACTCTCACTGGCAGCAGGAAAGAATTCGTGGTTCAAAGTTTGCTACTCCTTTGGGTGAATCTTAAAAGGAGAACACATAAACCAGTGAGGAAGGCATAAACTGGACCACGCTCCCGGCAGCAGCAAGCATCTAGTGAAACAGGAAATCATGACTGCTGCTGCAGAGACATTCAGTCCCATTCTTAACCCCTTTGATAATTTCCTCAACCAGAACCCAACACAAAGAAAACTGTGCTGACCCTATACATACCAAATAAGAACAAAACTTAGCAAACAATGATCACACCCAGGGCTGGTAATGTTGCTATGGAGTCATCCTCCACATGTAATGCTTGTCCCTATAATACGAGTATCCCAAAAGTTGCCCCTATATCGCCATACATAGAGAGAATGAGAGATTATAGCTAAATGTACATTTATCTACAAAATATTCATTACAAAAATTTTACTAAATATTTACAAAATATTATCTGCATGTTGTAAAATTTTGTAACAAATAGTTTGCAAACAAATGTACCTTTAGCTACACTGTCCCATTTTCCCTAGTTATTATCAGAGATTTGGAAAGTAACATGATAAAACTAAGCCAACAGGTGTTCTGAATCCAAATCAGAAAAAAAGCAACAGATGTGAGGGTGAATTCAGGTAAGAGCAGCAGTGAACCGCCTCAGGTCAAACCAAGATGGAGGCACATAAGCTACAGACTACAAAACTGCGGTGAAAGTGGCCAATGGCTCACCCGCTAGCCAGAAATCAGTTAGAAACCAGAGTGGGAGTGGAAAGAGCTGGATACACCTTCCCTGGGGCCAGCAGGGAGTAAGCCGCAGGGTTTCAGATATGTGTCCCTGCTGGGCCTGGTACATTGCTTCAGCCTAACAGAGCTGCACACAGCTTCTGACACATCCTAATAATAACCAACAGCTTATCTGTGAGTTCTTACTTATGGATCAGGCACCTTTGCACCCACTCCTGACCTTGTCCTTCCCGAGCCCTATGAACAAAGTACTGTCAATCCCATTTTATAAGTAAGAAAAGCGAGGCACTAAGCACTTTACCTCAAGACATGGACTGTACTTGGTAAATGTTGAAGCTACAGCTCAGTCTCAGATCCTTTCCATCCTGGAGCCTTGTGCCAAGTCGCTATGCTACGCTGTTTCTGTAGGTTTGCTGACTTTTCTTTGGAAAGGGAAAGAAGTGCAGACAGGGGGCTAATACTGTCAAAGCCCAATTTTGCCAAGTGCACAGACACTATCCTAAATTTAGGCCTGGGCAGGGGTCAGTGGAAAGCAATGGGAATGACACTGTTGGTGGGGACAGTGCACCCCAATTCCAGAAGTGACCACTGGAGCACACAGGGACTCATCCATGGAGAACTGGAAGCCGCCTGGCCTCTGAGGAAAAGGAATTCTTCTCAAATAGGAGAAAGTGCTGTTGCCATGGCTACCACAAATTCTTGGCCCAATCCTAGGGCAGGCGCTTGAGTCCTAATTCAGAGAGGCCTGGTTTGCAGGGGGAGATGAAATGAAATATAATAAAAAAGAATCAGAGCCTGTCTCAGCCACAGCAGTCCTCTAGAAAGGGGCAGTGTCTCTGCTGGTTTCGCAATCTAAACAGATTAACCACAAGCTCCTGGAGGCCACTGAAAAGGGCCCCGCAGGAGATGAAGCGCCCTTTCATACTTGACAGTATCCCAGATGGGGCTGCCCATGGCTTTACTGAGGACCTGCCAGAATAAATACAACACGCCATTCCAACAGGATCATGTTCCAGCCGTGGGTCTCCGGCAGCAGCCTGCAGTAGGTCCCACACAATGCTGGCTTTTTCCTGGCCAGTCAACCCTTATTACCCATCCACGCTCAGCCGCAGTGGCTCTGGGTACTTTCCTGTTCAGCCACACACAGTTCTGCCTGCAGCACTGCATATTCCTAAAAACCCTCAACCAACCTAAATAGAGACTTGAGTTGTAATTTCTCTCCAGTGACGGCTTGCTCATTCTGTAAGAATTCAGTCCTAGCATGAGGAAGCCTGATCCCACCACCTTGTATCTCCCCCTACCCGCACCTGCCTGCAAGGGCACGCCAAAGTCCAAGGCCAGGGAACCAGCTGCAGGAGTTTAACCTCCAGCGAGGAAGTGTACAAACTGGGTCCTACTTTTCCGTCTCTCAACCCTGCGCTCCAGTGCCAACAAAGGCACTCAATGCCTAGAAAGGAAAAAAACAATCTACCCAAATCTTAAAGCTTCCCATCTCTTAAAAGAGGTCAAAAATAGTGGCACCAGCTAATTAGAACCTGTTGACAATGTCCCATAATCCTTTATTTTGACATTGATGTCTAGGTCACGCAGAAATTATTGAAGCATTAAATGGAATTGTATATATGTGAAAGAAAATATTTATCCCATTTTTGGACCCCAATGGAGTAAACTATTCTCATTTGCCTGCATTCAACTGCTATTGTGTTTTCATTTTTCCAGATAACTTTTACTGTTCTATTTCACCTGAAGTTTAACTACTTAAGAAGAATAAATAGAGTAGGCCTTATGGTTTCCACTGCACAAGTGAGGCAGCAGGGACCTAAAAAGACCACATGATCTGCTCAGGGGCAGTGGCTCAACTGTTCTCTCGAGACAGGACCAGAGCACAATTTTAGGGGGTCTTGGTCCTGGGCTCTATCCAACTTCACCAGAATATCATCAGTCCCTGCCAGCCTCATGTCCTGGGTTGACCCAAGACCTGAGTGGATTAAAGAGATAAGTTTTCCTTTCATCAACAGTTTTAGTGATTGCCCAGAGGAAGGGAAGCTTTTTTCTGTATATCTTTTTGTGCCTTTGAATTGTATACCATCTGCATGAATTAACTATTCAGAAAATAACTGACATTTAACTTTAAAGGCTTTCCTTTTATAAATCAATTTTATCTTACCCCCAAATTATTGAAATATGTTGTGATTACTGTGATCTTAAGCCCACACTGTGGACTGTGAGCTCATATCAGGATGGGCCCACAGCTAAGCCCAAATGGAGTAGACTGAGACAGAGGATCCTGGCTACAGAGGTACCCACACTACACCCCCAAAGATGCATAGTACAGTGGAAATCAAATAGCTGGCTCTTAATTATCTCTGTTAGTGAAGGAAAGTCACAGGGGAAGGGAGTCTCAAATCTAAGTAAACATAAAAAGTTATATTTTATTTATCTTTAGAATGTGCTTGTACACTTTGGAATATGGATCTGTTTCCTCCATGAACTTATAACACTGCAAACTAAATAAACCCAAAGAACTAAAATATTGGGATAAATATAGTCCATAATTTACCTCTGTATCTCTGAGAATGCTTTTGGTTGCAGGAAACAAAACTCCTGACTGAAGCTGACTTGAAACAATGAGGAAATTTACTATCTCACAAAACTGTAAGACCATAGGTCAGGATCTGGGTTTGTGGATCTGGCAGCTCAGGAATGTCATGAGGGTCCTGGGGCCTTCTATTGGCCCCAGGGCTGGCTTGGTCCTTGGGCTATATGGCAGCAGTGCTGCAGGTATCACCTCCAGATATAACAGGGTCAACAGTGAAAGAGAACCATTTTTTAAAAGAACAAGGAAACCCCTCCCAGAATCTTCCCATCCTCACTCTATCCCCAGACACCACATCATGGTACGCCTCATTTTATCACATACCATTCCAGAACCAACCACTAGCAGGGGAATGGGATAAGGCTGCAGTTGGCTTAGACCAGTCAAACTCGACATCCACTGCACGCATCCATGTTCCCCCAATAAGTCCTTTCCTGCAGTCACTCTGCGAAAGGCATTGCAGAGAAATAAACTGAGATTTTTGACTGACGTTGAACATCAATTTACATAGAGGTGCCTCCCACCTACTTCTTTCCTTTCATGTTTATTCTTGCTGAGGAATGGTGAGAAACTGTGTATTTTAGTTTCTTGTTCCTGCTACCTGAAGGCTGTAAGTAACAGAAATAAGTATAAACAATGATAATGCTCATATTATTAAAAGACAACTTCAACTGAGTAGGAGGTGAGTTCAGTGAGCCATTAAAAGTAAGACTTGCCATTAGGAACAGACAAAAAAGCAGCCAGCCTCATGTTCAAGGCAAATGTGTCTAGCAGGATGGGTATCACACACATTATTGTCATGTCCAGAGATCTACCTGGGCCAAGGGTGTTTGTCAAGGCTTAAAGATCAGATGACGTGCCTGGCGTACAGGTGTCATTGATTCAAAGTTCCTTGTGCCAAGTGGGATGGGCAGGTCTCATGGTTGGCTCCTGTCCCCGCCCCAGAGGTACAGAAGTGGACACTCGGGGGGGGGGGGGGGTTCTCATTAAAAGCATGCAGTCCCACAGGAGAAAAGACAGATTGATGTCACTAACTTGCTGAGATAATAACCACCTCGGCTGCACAAAACCCCAGTTGGAGGTTACAAAGAGAATTGCCTGCAAGCAATTTACACAGAGCAGCTAAGAAATAAAACACAGTGTCAGATGGAGCACTGAAAACCGGCATGAGAATCTGTTCTTCCACCCTCCTCTGGAAAGAAACAGAAGGTACTGCCACCGGCTCCACTTATTTTTGGAGCACAGAGAAGGGAAAAGAAGAGAAATAGATAGAAAAAGATGTAGACATACGGATTGATTTGGTTCAACGCTAGAGAAAAACATCCATTCAGCCTGTCATGGTTAAGAAGAGTCATACACTTGTGACCTGCTCCATCAGAACTTCCATAGTTTGATCTTGCTTTTTATTAGAAGAAGAATAATTCTTCTAATTATTATTAGAATTAACTGCCAGGATGGGCATTTTCTAGAATCAAAAATTGAAAAAGAATGTCTGATGCTTCTTCTATCAGTGTTCTTGAGCCGATCTTCTCAGGCTTCAGCATCACTAGAGTCGCCTGGGAGATTGCACAAATGCAGACTATGACCCAGGAGATCTGGGATGAGGCCCAATAGTCCGCACTTCTAACAAGATCCCAGGTGAACTTAACACCAAGTTCAAGGTGAATCCTTGACAGGATTACATTCCAATAAGCCAGGTTCTAGGCTACCTATGAGAGAGCATAAGGTTTATTAGGTTAACAGGTAGTGTGCTTTTAAAATGAGTTTTAAGATAAGAACAAACTGTTAAAAGTCAGCTAACAGGCCAGGAGCAGTGGCTCACACCTGTAATCCTGGCACCCTGGGAGGCTGATGTGCGTAGATTGCTTGAGGTCAGGAGTTTGAGACCAGCCTGAGCAAGAGAGAGACCCTGTCTCTACTAAAATAGAAAAATTAGCTGGGCATTGTGGTGAGCACCTGTAGTTTCAGCTACTCAGGAAGCTGAAGCATGAGGATCACTTGAGCTCAAGAGTGTGAGGTTACTGTGAGCTATGATGACGTCATAGTACTCAACCCCAGAGTGACAGAGTGAGACTGTCTCAAAAAAAGTTTTTAAAAAAGCCTTTTAAAAAAGGCACTCAAAAGGTGCCTATGGTTCAAGTGGCTAAGGTGCCAGCCACATACACCTGAGCTGGCAGGTTCGAATCTAGCCCAAGCCTGCCAAACAACAATGACGGCTGTAACCAAAAAATAGCCAGGTGTTGTGGTGGGCACCTGTGGTCCCAGCTACTTGGGAGGCGGAGACAGGAGACTCACTTGAGCCCAGGAGTTGGAGGTTACTGCAAGCTGTGATGCCATGGCACTCTAACCAGGGCGACAGCTTGAGGCTCTGTCCCAAAAAAAAAAAAAAAGTCTACTAACTTAGATCAATACCAACATACCATATATAAAATACTATATATAAAACTCCTATAATCCAACAGCAAAAAAAAGAAAAAAAAAACCAGCCCAATTTAAAAATGGGCAAGCAACTTGAAAAGACATTTTTCCAAAGAAGATATACAATACTAAATAAGCACATGAAAAAAAGTTCAAATTTCACTTATCATTGTGGAAATGAAAATTAGGACTACAAGGAGATATCACTTCACCCCCATTTAGATGGCTATCATTAAAAAATAACATGTGTTGGAGAGGAAATAGAAGAAAAATTAGAGCCCTTGTGTCTTGGTGTAGCCACTATGGAAAACAATATGGTAGTTCATCAAAAAATTAAAACAATATGGTAGTTCATCAAAAAATTAAACACAGAATTACCAGGGCGGTGCCTGTGGCTTAAAGGACTAGGGCACCTGCCCCATATACCAGAGGTGGTGGGTTCAAACCCAGCCCCGGTCAAAAAAAATAAAAAATAAAAAAAACCCACAGAATTACCATTTGGTCCAGCAATTCCACCTCTGGGTAAAAACACAAAGAACTGAAAGCAAGGACTGGAACCGATATTTGTACACCAGTGTTCCTAGCAGCATTATTTCACAACAGCCAGAAGGTAGAAATAAACCAAATGTCTGTTGATGCATGAATGGATAAACAAAATGTGTTATATACATACAATGGACTATTATTCAGCCTTAAAAAAACAGGATTGAGATTCTGACATATGCTACAATTTGAATGAACCTTGAAGACAATCATACTAAATGAAATAAGGCAGACACAAAAGGACAAAATATTGTATGATTATATTTTTGTGAGGTGCCTAGAGGAGTCACATTCATAGAGACAGAAAGTAGAAGGCTAGTTGCCAGGCAGGGGGTGGGGAGAACAGTTCTCACTTCATAAGTATAAAATTTCAGTGTGGGGAGATGAACAAGTTCTGGATGGATGGTAGAGTTGGTTACACAACAATATGAATGTAGTTAATGCCACTGAACTGTACACTTAAAAATGGCTAAAATGGTAAATTTTGTGATATATACGTTTTTGACACAAGAAAAACAAAGTCAGCTAACTTAACTCTCTGGTTTTGTATATGAGAAGGGGAGACAAAGGATTGCTGTAATGAACAAAGGTGCAGCTGCCTGGTGATGTAGCCCAGACAGGATCCCCAGGACCTAACTCCCAGTTCCACGTCCCTTGTCCTCAGAGCTCTGACCCTGGGCCCCTTTGGAATAACGTACAGAAGCAAAATGGGGTTGCAAAAAGAGAAGAGGAATAGATATCAGGAAACTGAGATTTCTGATTGTAATTCTGCCACTCCTGGCTGTGATCCTTGAGATGGGTCCCTGACTTTCCTGGGATTAATCCTCTTGTCAGTAAACGTAGAGATTGACAGTAGCCTTGTCAGTGAAATAAACGGAACGTGTGTGTCCCAAAATATTTTGCTGAGAATACTGGTCTCCAGAGATATCTGTGGGGAAGAAAATATGGTTTTGTAGTCAAATATTTGGAAAGTGCTGCAGACTTAATCCCTTTCTTAGATATTTGCAAAGCACATTAGCATGTTAAAAGCTCTGGAAAGTTCTGTAGTAAAGAAATCTGTTCATGTTTCTTTACCCAGCTATCTTTCTTTAGGCTCCTGAGGCAGACTCTGAGGATCTGAGTACAGGTAGTTTATCTGGTGAGGGAAACGTGACAAAGAAATTGGGAAGAAAAACAGGAAGGCAAGGCAGCCTTAAAGGATACCTTATTAAGCCAGCTGCCCTTGGGGCAATCACATTCAGTCCCACTGGGAAAATTCAGGAAGCCTGAGTGGGCTGTACACTTCAGTTATCACGCTAAGGAGCGAGGGAGCTGAGGTATTTACACGCCACCTCCCACCTGTCATAGGTTGAGGCCACCTACTATCTGTCATAGGTTGAGGACTACTTATGGGGTTGTCAAGCTGTTGGAACTCCGGGACCATTATGAGGACAGGACAGCCTCTGTGGCTTCAACAAAGCCCAGCAAGGGTGGGGAACACCTGGGGCCTTCTGATTTCAAGACTGTTCTTTTTTAAGCACCAAAGGAGACAAGAAAAGCTTTATCTTTCTCTGATGCACCACTTTTAATAAAAAGGATTTGTTCTGTAAAATTTAGATTCAGTCAAAAGGCTGCACTCAAGGATCCTGAAGGCTACAAGTTCCCCACCCCTTTAAGCAGGGGACTCAGGCTGCTTAAAGTCAATTTCTTTCCTTCTTTTCTTTCTTTCTTTCTTTCTTCCTTCCTTCCTTCCTTCCTTCCTTCCTTCCTTCCTTCCTTCCTTTCTCTTTTTCTTTCCTTCCTTCCTTTCTCTCTTTCTTTTTTTTTTTTTTTTTGCTGAGACTGACTCTCACTCTATCACCCCTGGGTAGAGTGCCATGGTATCATATCTCAACAGTAACCTCAAACTCCTGGGCTCAAGCAATCCTCCTGCCTCAGCATCCTAGTAGCAGGGACTACAGGTACCTGCCACAGCACCCAGCTAGTTTTTCTATATTTTTAGTAGACACAGGGGTCTCACTCTTGCTCATGCTGGCTTAGAACTCCTGAGCTGAAGCAATCCACCTGCCTCAGCCTCCCAGAGTTTTAGGATTACAGGTGTGAGCCACCACAGCTGGCCAGAAGTCAGTTTCTTGTGCTGTAGCAGCAAGACCACAGGGATATGGCAGGCCACTGGCAGCATCTGCTACATCGGCATTTCCCAAATTTACATGGCCATAGAATGCCTCCTCCCTTATTTCTCAACACCTAAGATTGTGCCTAGGATTATCCTGTAGAACTTTGGGGAACTAGACGGTCTCTGAGGTCCTCTCTGGTTCTAGTGTTCTAACGTACTCTGATTCTAAATTACTTAAAAATAACGTTCGATACCTGTTCAGAGCTGAATTGCCACTCTACCTCTCACCTTGGCCCTGCCCGCTGTGTGCTCGGCAAGGCTGGCCTCCTACCAGGGCTGGTGGAGACAGACTGCCCATGCGCAAGAGACGGGAAATCTCAGGGACTGGCCCTCTGCTCCATCTCGTGCCTTGGATCTCTGACTCCGTGTCTCCAGCTTTTCTCTCAGAGGAGACTGCACCATCTGTGAGAGGCTGGCCATCTCTTCCATAACACACACATTTTTTTTTCTTTTTGTTGAGACAAAGTCTCACTCAGTCGCCCTGGGTAGAGTGCTGTGGCATCACAGCTCACAGCAACCTCAAACTCTTGGGCTTCAGTGATTCTCTTGCCTCAGCCTCCCAAGTATCTGGTACTACAGGTGCCCACCACAACACCCAGCTACTTTTCTTTTTAGAAACAAGGTCTCATTCTGGCTCAGGCTGTTCTCAAACTCATGAGCACAGACAATCCACCCGCCTCAGTTTCCCAGAGTGCTAGGATTACAGGCGTGAGCCACCATGCCCAGCCTGACACACACATTTCTTTAAAAAGGAGAGCTCTAGTCTAGATTTCCAAGATTGAATATTTGACTTTTTTTCCAATAGCAAATTGACTACCTGAAGTATTTTTGTGTGTTCAAAGAGAGAACTCTTATCTGTCCTTGTGGGAAGTTTGAGGCCAGAACTTAGTCACCCAGGTCTGATATTATATCTGTTTGTAATGAAAAAAAGAAAGGACAAATTCTTAACTGGGAAACTTGGACAAGTCCTCCAGACAAATGGGCTGTCTTTAAAAAATTTGCATGCTGACAGCAGCCCCCTCCACCCTTACTGTCAGCGTCCTCCCTCAGAGCCAGGCAGTTTGAAGGCTTCCTTTGGGTGGAAAAAAAATTACATTGGCCTTGGTTCAAGCCTCCTCACTTTCTTCGGCTGACAAGTCTTAAAAAGAAATCAAGAACCAGAAAGAATTAGAGGTTTGCCTATTTCTCCTCCGTCAGAGGCTGTGCTGCTTCTAGAATTCATCTTGACATTTCATTTTCAATCTCTTTCTCCCTGCACAAACATATCAACAACTGTCCCATTATACACACACTTGAACTATATTTACGAAATGTGGGTATAAATTACCCCACACATTGTATTAACACTTGTGAATAAATTTAAAGATGTTCGTGTAAGACAGCCAACAAGCCTATTTCAAAATACCAAATGCCGACACGCAATCAATTCAAGTCGGTTCAGAGGAGACAGCAAAATGGGCTCTGTGGAACTGTTGCTTTTGTAGGCAGAAAAAGGTCAGGTATTGGCAATTTAATGAATGAATGAATTACAAAAATAAATCACACAAGGGCGACGCCTGTGACTCAAAGGAGTAGGGCGCCGGCCCCATATGCCGGAGGTGATGGGTTCAAACCCAGCCCTGAACAAAAACTGCAAAGTAAATAAATAAACCACACAAACCCTGGTTTCAAGGAGTTTACAGTGCAGGAGAGAAGACCAATATGTTAAACAACCGAGGTTGAAACAAGGACTTGAAAAGGTAGGAGTGATGTGCTGAGGAGCCAATAGGGGTAACTGAAGCAGATGCAGTCTTTGCCTTTTATTTAAAAAAAAGAAAAAAGAGACAGGTGCGGCGGCTCACACCTGTAATCTTAGCACTCTGGGAGATCAAGGCAGGTGGATTGCTTGAGCTCAGGAGTTCTAGACCAGCCTGAGAAAGAGCAATGCCCTATCTCTACTAAAAATAGAAAAAAAAAAAAAACTACCCAAGCGTTATGGTGGGCATCTGTAGTCCCAGCTATTTGGGAGACTGAAGCAAGAGGATTGCTTGAGCCCAAGAGTTTTGGAGGTTGCTGTGAGCTATGATGACACCATGAAACACTCTGCCCAGTGTGACAGAGTGAGACTGTCTCAAAAAACAAACAGACAAAAAAAAAACAAACAAAAAAAAACTAGCGCTGGGTGTGGTGGCTCACACCTGTGGTCCCAGGTACTCAAGAGGCTGAGGTAGGATTCTGAGGCCAGACTGGGCAACATAGTAAGACCCCATCTCTTAAAAAAATCAAACATTACAAAAATATTAAAAAGAAAAAGTCCCCCATAGTCCTGCCCTCCAAAGGTAAATGATGCTATCAACAGTTGAGTGTATTTTCAACTTTTCTATGCCTTTTTTAGTTCTTTTCTTTAAAGAAGAGCAGCCTATATTGTTTCACAGACATTTTCACTGACACGTGTATCTCTAACACCTTTCTGTGCAATATCAGCTGCTGCGTAGTGTTCCTTTGCGAGGGAAGTATCCGATTTATTTCTCCCTCCTCCATGAATGAACATTTAAGTTGTCTCCACCTCTTGCCACATCAAGCAAAGGAGCAGTGAACAGCCTTGAGCTTAGGTCTTTGCACTCTTAACAGCTTTTTACTAGTTTCACATCTTTAAAGTGGAATTTCAATCAAAAGACACAAACATATGAAACCTAACAAACATTGTCAGATTAGAGGAAATAAATTTTAAACAGGGCTTTGAAGATTAGGAGAAAAGGGGGGAACCGGATTTTCTGAGCAGGCACAGAGAACGGCACGAGTCAGCAGCAATCCAATTCCCGATACCTGCAGTTTAGGACAGTGGCAGATGGGGCCAAAACTGTGGTTTGGGGCTGACAGTGTTTGGAAGGACTGGACTACCACAACTCCTCATTGCGACTCAATCCCCATCCCAGGGGTCTGTCTTCAAACTCCCACCCACCAGTGTTGTGCACGGCTGAGCCTGCGAAGGACAGTCCGTGGCTGTGGCTGCAGCCCTGTGTGATGTGGCGTCTATGCTTGAGGCAACTTGTGAGAAAGGGGCTCCCCATTCCCTCTACCTAATCCTGAGACACTGTCTCCAAAGGACTGGCATAAGCCACCTTTCTGCGATGGGATTTCCAGGGCTTGACTCCAGCTCCAATACTCACCACGGGTGTGACCTTAGAGGAATGATAGCACTGCACTCTGTAGAGTTGGGCCTGATGCACACAAAAGCCTCAGGCTTGTCTGTTCATATCGTTATTATTAGTCTATGGGAGGCCATTGTCAGCCCCTCTCCTCTCACTTCTTCTTCTTCTTCTTTTTTTTTTTTTTAGTCTAGGTCTCACTGTCACCAAGGCTGGAGTTCAGTGGCCTGATCACAGCTCACTGCAGGCTCCAACTCCTGGGCCCTTTCACCTCAGCCTTTCAAAGTGCTGGGACTAGAGGTGTGAGCCCCTGCGCCCTCTCCCTTCAATGACAGTGATTCAACTCCTCACAGAGCATAACAGAGGGGCGAGCATGGGTCTCAGCATCCCGGACTCACACTCAAACTGGAGATGATATCGTCTGCTTTACAGGGTGTCGTGAGGATTTCAGATGACACTTGTGAAGGCCCTGGTGCCCAGCGAGGACTCTGTAACCATTAGTCATTAATATTAATATTGCTGATGTCAGAAATACTCCTGCCCCATACACATGTGTCTCTTCCATGCCTTCGAAGGACATTAATCCCCGGGGCCATGTCGGATCCATATTGGATAACTGCATATCCAGTTATGGAGCAGCAAGTACTTAGGGCAGACAAGTTGTTTGTGAATCCAGGAGGCTGTGATGGGAAGAAAGTGGAGGCGGCAGAGGTTTGGGCAATGGTGATAGAGTCGATGTGGACAAAGAGTCTCATCCAGGCTCTTTGTTTTGGCTTGTGAGCTGTCTTCCCTTAAATGTGAAGGTAGAGAAGGTATTGAGAGAGGGAATGCCCCCTGATGCAGAGGAGAAGTTGAGAGACAAGGCGTGGGAAGAAAAGCAATCTTTAAACTGGGGAACCCAAGCCCTGGGGCGTGCAAAGGCTTTCCAGGACAAGTGGACACAGATGGTGTGTGTGGGGGGGAGGGGGGTGTTAATATTCCACGTCCTCGTCGTCCCTGCATTAATCTGCCTGGGGATGTGTCTGTAGCCACAGGTCCTAGGGATTTCGCCTTCCCCTGTTGTTAGCTATTATGTAGCTGTTGCTAACCATTTCCTCGGAACACATCTTTTCTATATTGGGTCATGATTTTGCTCAGAGGAAAGTCTTGTATGCCTCTCATAGGGAGAGGAAGGAAAAGATACGCTCTGAAAATGTCAAGAAACCAAGAGAGGTTTTCTGACACCCTGTGTGTGATGAGAGATAGCCACATCAGGGCTTTTATTACACTCTGCCTGATCAGTGCATCCGAAGAGACCCCACCACGTGCCGGGCGCTGTCTGTAATCGATGGCAAGTTGTCAAAAATGATTTTTTAAATGAATTGCTTAGGCTACACTGTGCCCTGAGAAAAATGGCCCTGTGTTCAGAAAAATCTCATTTTTTTTTTTTTGAGAGGTAATTTTAGTAGCTAAATATTTGAATGTAGTTAAATATTTATAGATTTGTGGCGTTAAATATTCAGGTTACCTCCGGTAGGCAGATGTTTCTTACTGTCGGTCACGGACTCACAGATTCATGTCTCTCTCTCATTACCTGCTCCCCCAGTTAGCCTTTACTTATAAGTCCTTTTGAGTAATCTAATTGTTCCTGCAACCAGGACATTTTTATCAGCACCTGTTAATTCAAAGGCTTAACTTCCAATGTGCCATACTTGCAGCAGAACTGGTAGTCTAGAACCATCCCCTTCCATAGCATGAGTGCTCACACACCCTCCTCCCGCCTCTACCATCACCAGCACCCCCAGCTCCAGCCCTGAGCTCTATTCCTTGTTCCTTCTTCTTGATACTTGAGCCTCCTTCTCTCGTCCCTTCAGGCTGCTGTAACTCAATACCATTAAAAACAAGTGGCACATACACAACAGAAATGATTGTTCACAGTACTGGAAGCTAAGCAGCCCAAGATCAAGAAGCAAACAGATTCAACTCGATGTCTAGGGAGGGCCTGGCCCACACATGGAACCTTCTCACTGTGTCCTCGCCTGGTGAAGGACCAAGCTAGCCTTTTGGAGTCTCTTTTATAAGGCACTAATCTTCTTCATGAGGGCTTCCCTCATAACCTAATCCCTCCTAAAAGGCTTCCACCTCCTAATACCATCGCCTTGTGAGTAACGATTTCAACACAGAATTTGGGTGTACTCGGAGGTTCAGACCATAACACTTCTGCCTTCCTGTCCATCTACAAAAGGAAGAGATGGGCTGCCCTGTAGGTCTACAGCCTCTGCAGGAGCCAGACAACACAATTAGGGATGACCTCAGAGACGTCCTCTTGCAAATCTTTCAGGGTGGGCCAAAAAGCACTAGGACTGAGATGATCACCCTCTTAACTTCATTTGATCACGTATGACCCAAAGAAATCCACTTTGCACTTCTTCATCTTTCTCACGAGGTATCCTCCTAGCCTCACTTTAAAGTTAACTCCCATCTCAATGTGAGATGCTGAGTCTGCAACAAACACAGCACTCCTGTTGGTGCCAGGGCCTGAGGTCCCAGAAACGACCCTGGCTCCTTCCTCTTTCTCTTCATTTCTACAAACCCATGTCCTTCCAATCATTCCCCTTCTGATTAAGCTAGTTCGAGTTGGGTTTCTGTTCCTAAGTCACACACTGTAATAAGGAACATGTATACAATGCACAGCCTTCCATTTCTTTCTCTTATCATTTCTTTTTTGGTTTTTGTTTGTTTTTTTTTTTTAGACAGAGCCTCAAGCTGTCACCCTGGATAGAGTGCTGTGACATCACAGCTCACAGCAACCTCCAACTCCTGGGCTCAAGCGATTCTCCTGCCTCCGCCTCCCAAGTAGCTGGGATTACAGGCGCCCATCACAACGCCCGGCTATTTTTTGGTTGTAGTTGTCGTTGTTTGGCAGGCCTGGGCTGGATTCAAACCCGCCAGCTCAAGTGTATGTGGCTGGTGCCTTAGTCGCTTGAGCCACAGGCGTCGAGCCCCCTTATCATTTCTTATCTAGGGGGTCTCAGTTCTAGTTTTCCACAAAGCAGTAAGACCTGCCTGATACACACTACATGATAGGAAAGATGGAAGAGCTGCTCATTCTCCACAGTCAACATTTTCCCAGTGTTTCTGAGTGCCTGATGTAAGTCACGGCCCTTTTACGCTTTCTGTTCAAAGAGGACTCTTCCTGCTAATTGTAACAACTGTCATAAGAGAGAAACAAAATGCTTGCTGTGGTGGCTCAGGGTGGGAGCAATAATATCCCTTGTGGGAACAGGGCAGGTTTTATGGCTGAGGAGGCCTTTTAGCTGAGTCCTAAAGGTTTGGCAGAGTGCCAGCAGGCACAGATTATAAGAAGGAACGTTCCAGCCCGAGGGCCCAGGGAAGGGAAGCAGGGGAGCAAAAATGTGCAGAGCCAGGTGACCCCTGACCCCGGTGAACGGGCAGGTGTCCAGATATGAGCTGCAGGGAGGGACGGTGCAGCCACATGGCAGAGACGGGCTACGGTGTGCTAGGCCAAAAGGATGTCCTCTTAATTTAACAGACAATGGAAAGAAATCACAAAATGTTTCTGAGTCAGGGAATGATGTGATCTGAGCTGTACTTTAAGAAGATTAATCCAGCGGCTTTCTGTGGGATGATTTCAAAAGCAGAGCCAATGGGGGCAGAGAAGCCAGTTAGAAAGGAGACGCAGTAATCTTAGGCAAGAGATAATGAGGGATTGAACTAGGACGGTAGGGACAGGAAGGAGGGAGTTGATGGATGGAAGAGATACTGCAGAGGTAGAAACTGACACGATTTGACAGCCTCAAGTATGAAATCCTTCACAAACATGTGTATCATTCTGATTTTGTGTTACTTAGGGTAGTCAAGATTTGCACACCATCTGTCATTGATGCTAATGAGTAAGTCAGATTTTATCCCCTATTTAAATCAAACTGTTGGAAACCCAGAGACTCTGTGTTCAGAAAGGGACTATCACAAGGCCACCTATTACCAGGACCAGTCACCCACTAGGTGCAGCACCCAGAACATCAACCTGCTAAACCCCCAGCACTTACCCTGTTGGCTCGCCTCAGCAGGTACTGAACTGCCACTGTGCACACAAGTTAGTCAAGGTCTGATCGGTCTGTGCTGCTCTTGGAGGCAACCCTGCTTCAGTGCTACCTCCCACCCCCAGCACACTCAGGGTAAGGACAGAGTATAATCCTTAGACAACGGGCAGTAGGGCTGTCTATGCCTCACCCACATCCCCTGTACCCAGCCCAGAGCTGGTGTGTACCATGGCCAGTAAATGAAAGAAGGAGCAATTCCATGACAGAATGAGTTAAAGAATTTCTAGACTGTTCCAGCATTTTCTGGAGGCCCCAGCAGCTGCCCCCCTTCTTCCTCACCGGCAGCATAGCCCTGTGTGTCTTCTGAAGCACCCTCCCCAAATCTGGACTCTCCATGGCTTCCAGCTGCAGCCTGAGAGGTGGAAGAGCATGACCCCAACCCCTGGAGAAAGGGGAGGTGCTGGGAGCAGGCAGGAAGGATGGGGGGCAGGGCAGCACCTGTGGCTCAAAGGAGTAGGGCACTGGCCCCATATGCCAGAGGTGGTGGGTTCAAACCCAGCTCCAGCCAAAAAAAAAAAAAAAGGATGGGGGCATGCAGAGTTATACACCCAACCCTGCTCCACTCCCCGACTTAGAAACCCATAAAGCTCTTTCTCTCAAGAGTAGAAGGAAGGAAGAACTGAATATATTAAATAATCATTTTTTAATTTAAGTCAGTAACACATTTGGGAATATCAACAGCATGAACAACTCTAGCAAGCAAATAACATTCAAGGCACCCACCACAGTGACTACTTATGTCTCAACACTTGTTACCTTCCTTACCATCCCTCTATTGCTTCAAGCCATGATTTGATGAATCCCAGCACCTGAAAAAAAAGTGAGACTTATTAAAATTATGCTGTCAAACTATTGTAATTTTACTTTATTGCGCTTCTAGCTGTTTAAAAACAAGGTCTTCTCCCCAACCCTTGAGCCCTCAGCTTGGAAACAACACCTGCCTAGGGTCCTTTTGCTACTTTCTTACATGAACAGAAGTTTCTCATATAATATTGGGGTCTACAAAGGTCCAGAGGGAGAGATCTCTTATTTCCCCTTTCTCTGACTCCACATGGGTTGTCATTAATGTTATGTGTGAGGCATTTTGAGGCTGAACAATTACAGTGATGGGAACTCTGCCACATCACCCTATAGGAGGAGCCCCTGCCACAGGCCTGAAGGAAAGGCCTTGATCACTACTGAGTTGTGGCCATGTCAATGACCTTAGCCCTGCAGGTGGGCTGAAGGGAAGAAATTCAGAAACTTTCAAAATGATCCAATGAGACCCCAGACTAGAGAAGGTATGGGCTTTCCTGTCCTTTTCAGGTGACAGAAAGCCATTGTCAAGGGGTAACAGTGCCCTCCTTGGAGTCCACATGGCCCACTGGTGGGCCAGGGCCTTCATGACTGACTACACTAAGCTTATCCCAAAACAGGACCAACCTCAAGAAGGAGCTGGTGAGAGTGTCTCTAGGACACCATGACAGGCAATGCTGGGGGAAAACAAGAGATACTGGCAAACCTAGCCAGGCGCCGCCGCTGACACCTGTAATCCTAGCACTCTGGGAGTCCGAGGTAGGTGGATTGCCTGAGCTCACACGTTCAAGACTAGACTAAGCCAGAGTGAGACCCCATCTCACAGCTAGAAGCACGATGAAGTAAAATTACAACCAAAAGAATCTTGTATAAGACACATGCATGATATTTACATCTCTACAAACAGCCAGGCATTGTGGTGGGCGCCTGTAGTCCCAACTACTCAGGAGGCTGAGGCAAGAGGATCACTTAAGCCCAAGAGTTTGAGGTTGCTGAGTTTCAGGGAGCTATGAGGTCATGACACTATATCAAGGGTGACAAAGTGAGATTCTGTCTCTCTCCCCAAAAAAGAGATATATTGGGGAACCTGGTGAGTGAGCAGTGGCAGCCAAACAATTTTATAGCAGATCTTTCGTGAAATTAAGAAAAGGAATTGGCACTCTGTGATCACTTTCCTTTCCTCACTCTTGTATTTCTGTGAGGTTTGGTCTGGATTTGTTTTTCCTACACATTTCCTAATAATATTCCCTTGGGGAAAGTCCAACCTCATTTCAGCTGAACCAAGGGCAGAAAAGATTCAGGGGTCTGGACCAACCCCTGTCACCAGCAGCAGCCAGGCCACCTCCCCACCCTAGGCACTTGGAGGAGTGGTGGCCATGGGGAAAGCCGGCAGAAGAGGGTGGGAGGACAGGAGAGAAGCAACATGTGGGAGCCAGAGGTTGGAGACCCTCCCAGGGTGCCCTCCACCCCTTTAGTTTCTCTAGTTCCTCACCCTACACAGACTACACTGAAGAATCTGGGCTAGAGACCAGGCGGAGAGAAGAGTATTAAAAGCATGGACTTTGTACTCAGGATTGGGCTCCAGAACTCACTGCTGCATTTGCCTGTATGACCTTGGAATAGCACCTTTTTTTTCTTTTTCATTTTTTAAAAAGGAGTGGCACTCCAGTAAGATTAGCCCACATCACAAAATCCCAAAACTACAGATGTTGGCATGGATGCGGAGAGAAGAGAATGCTTCTACACTGCTGGTGGGAATGCAAGGTAATGCAACCTTTTTGGAAAGAAGTTTGGAGAACACTCAAGGAACTAAAAGTAGACCTACCATTCGATCTTGCAATTCCTCTACTAGATATATACCCAGATGATCAAAAATCATTTTACAACAAAGACATTTGCACCAGAATGTTTATTGCAGCCCAATTCATAATAGTCAAGACATAGAAACAGCCCAAGTGCCCATCAACCCATGAATGGATTAACAAATTGTAGTATATGTATACCATGGAGTACTATGCAGCCATAAAAAAAGATGGAGACTTCACATCTTTTATGTTTAACTGGATGGAGCTGGAACATATTTTTCTTAGTAAAGTATCTCAAGAATGGAAAAAAAGTATCCAATGTACTAAATACTACTATGAAATCAATATATAACTACCTACATACTCATATGAATGGCAAAACATAACTATAGTCCAAAAAGTAGAAGGGAAGAGGAGAGAGAGGGGCGGGGGGG
>CAUYPK010082892.1:0-16418 GCA_963574355.1 Loris lydekkerianus
CCCATCAGAGTCCACACAATTGTTATATCTGTTCAGCATGATGAAGAAGTTTGTCTTGATGAGATGAGGGATGCCCTAAAGGAGAAAGTTATCAAAGCTGTTGTACCTGCAAAATATCTTGATGAAGATACAATCTACCACCTACAGCCAAGTGGCAGATTTGTTATTGGTGGGCCTCAGGTAATGTTAGTTCAGTGTATTTTTCTGGATCTTTGGTAACTTACAAGATTTTGGCTGCTAATACCTTTTTTCTAGGCTTTTTGAAGCCTACTATGAATCCTCTGAGGACAATTGTTGAGTGATACAGAGTACGCAACCTAATCTAGAACCACTTACTGGAAAAGATTGTGCATAGAGTGACTTAAATTCTATAATTTCAGGGTGATGCTGGTTTGACTGGCCGGAAAATCATTGTGGACACTTACGGCGGTTGGGGAGCTCATGGAGGAGGTGCCTTTTCAGGAAAGGATTATACCAAGGTGGACCGCTCAGCTGCTTATGCTGCTCGTTGGGTGGCAAAATCCCTTGTTAAAGGAGGTCTGTGCAGGAGGGTTCTTGTTCAGGTATATATTCTTTCATATGATGGAGTGATTAAAAGTCATGTAAGTGGGAGGGTGTTTAGTAATCTAAACTACTTGTCAGTTTTATACCAGTGTATTACACCAGTGTGTGGACCTTTCAATCACTGACTCTCATGACATTTGAATCCTTTTAGGTCTCTTATGCTATTGGAGTTTCTCATCCATTGTCTATCTCCATTTTCCATTATGGTACCTCTCAGAAGAGTGAGAGAGAGCTATTAGAGATTGTGAAGAAGAATTTTGATCTCCGCCCTGGGGTCATTGTCAGGTAAAGATGGTAAAGCTATTGCTAGTGAAAAATACTGAGGGTGTGGGCGTGTACACATATATATACTAAAATCTGAGGAAGTAAAGGTGCGAAGAATTCTCAAGTGAGAGAACACGTTTTAATTCCTAGGACAGGCTCGGCGCTGGTAGCTCAAGCGGCTAATGTGCCAGCCACATACACCAGAGCTTGGGAGTTCAAATCTAGCCCAGGCCTGCCAAACAACCATAACAACTACAACCCAAAAATAGCCTGGCGTTGTGGCGGGCAC
This sequence comes from Loris lydekkerianus, assembly GCA_963574355.1. Classification (NCBI taxonomy): domain Eukaryota; kingdom Metazoa; phylum Chordata; class Mammalia; order Primates; family Lorisidae; genus Loris; species Loris lydekkerianus. Next base: position 1,118 of record CAUYPK010082892.1, read on the forward strand.
CTGTATTCCCAGCTACATAGGAGGCTGAGGCAAGAGAATCACTTAAGCACAGGAGTTGGAGGTTGCTGTAATGCCATGGCACTCTACCTAGGGCGACAGCTTGAGGCTCTGTCTCAAAAAATAATAATTCCTAGGACATACCAATGGCTTAGTTATTTGAGAAATCTAAAATTACAGTGTTCCATAGCTTGGCCTAACCACCCTAGAAAGTCTTCCACATTGGATGTTAATCTTTGCTTATTTTACCTAAGGTAGTTTACATTAAGAACTAATGAAGAATAAAAAAACTAATAAAGATAAATGCGATGTTCGAGGCTTGTTATAAAGGGAAAAAGCATGGGTGTGGATAGTGGGACCTTGGTAAGTATTCTATGATGTGAGATGAGCTTTTAACAATTGGAATTTCTCAGAATAATGACAAGTTTTCATATTTGTTGAGCCAGGGATGGAAAAAACCAGAACTAGTTACTAATAAGGACTGTGCAAGGAGTTTGGACGCCAGGGAAGTAACATTTTTGCCACAAACTTTCTTCCTAGCATATCCCAGAGAACTGAACTCATTTGCCAGAGCTCTTGAAAATGAGTCTTGCTGATTATTTTGCTTTATTTTAATTGAATGCTACATATTAAGTTACGGACTTGTATATTCCAGGGATCTGGATCTGAAGAAGCCAATTTATCAGAGGACTGCAGCCTATGGCCACTTTGGTAGGGACAGCTTCCCATGGGAAGTGCCCAAAAAACTTAAATATTGAAAGTGTTAGCCTTTTTTCCCCAGACTTGTTGGCGTAGGCTACAGAGAAGCCTTCAAGCTCTGAGGGAAAGGGCCCTTCATCCTAAATTTTCCTGTCCTCTTTCAGCTCCTGATCAGTTGCAGTCACTCTAGTCAATGACATGAATTTTAGCTTTTGTGGGGGACTGTAAGTTGGGCTTGCTATTCTGTCCCTAGGTGTTTTGTTCACCATTATAATGAATTTAGTGAGCATAGGTGATCCATGTAACTGCCTAGAAACAACAGTGTAGTAAATATGCTTTGAAATCGAACTTTTGTGCCCTATCACCCAATGCTCCAAAGTCCTAATTGCATTAACTTTCCCACCAGATGCTAAAAATGTCCTTGTAATGTGCACGTAAAGTACCTGTAGTTCCACTATAGCCTGTCTGGCAATGCCATAGCCCTGTCAGCATGAATTTGTAATGTCTTGAGCTCTATTATGAATGTGAAGCCTTCCCTTTATTCTCCCTGTAACTCAATCCATTTCTAATTATGTAGCTCTTTGTCAGGGAGTCTTCCCTATCCAGTCAATCTTGCATGTAACGCAAGTTCCCAGTTGGAGCTCTAGCCTGACATCAGAAGAAGGCAGTTACCATTAAACCATCTCCCTGGTGCTTATGCTCTCAATTGCCACCTCTTTAACAGCACCAAATAGAAATTTCTCCACTTCAGCTGTCTTTTGGAGGACGTACGTAATAAGGTTTTTATTTAGTAAACCAATCCTATGCATGGTTTCAGCACTAGCCAAACCTCACCAACTCTTAGTTCTAGAAAAACAGGCACTTGGCACCCTTGTGATGTCATACAGAGAAGTCACAGGGCAGTACCTGAGGGTCTGTAGGTTGCACACTTTGGTACCAGATAACTTTTTTTTTCTTTATAAGAAAGCCTGAGTACTCCACACTGCACAATAACTCCTCCCAGGGTTTTAACTTTGTTTTATTTTCAAAACCAGGTCCAATGAGCTTTCTGAACAGCTGGTGTAGCTACAGAGAAACCAGCTTCCTTCAGAGAGCAGTGCTTTTGGCGGGGAGGAGAAAAATCCCTTCATACTTGAACGTTTTCTAATTGCTTATTTATTGTATTCTGGGGTATGGCGTAAGTACAGAGAAGCCATCACCTCAGATGGCAGCTTTTCAAAGTTTCTTTTCTCTCAACACCATGATTCCTTTAACATGTTTCCAGCATTCCCAGGTAGGCCAAGGTGTCCTACAGAAAAACCTTGGGTTAGACCTACAGGGGGTCTGGCTGGTGTTAACAGAAGGGAGGGCAGAGCTGGTGCAGCTGGCCATGGAGAAAGCTGACTTGGCTGGTGTGGTACAGAGAAGCCAGCTTGTTTACATGCTTATTCCATGACTGCTTGCCCTAAGCAGAAAGTGCCTTTCAGGATCTATTTTTGGAGGTTTATTACGTATGTCTGGTTCTCAATTCCAACAGTTTAATGAAGATCTAAATAAAATGCTAGGTTCTACCTTAATCGTGTCCATTCTTTAAAAATGCTTTAGTATAAATATGATTTAAGAACATTAACCCTGAGTCATTGTAATCTTAACCCATTAATTCAGGAAAGCCTAAACTTGGGCCCTCTGATGAGGTTTAATCTTATTTCTGGCATTAAGAATAAGATACTTCCTAGTCAATGCATAAGCCTCAATTCACGTGTGCCCTTACTCCAGCAGCCACTCACTGCCATTAATAGGCTTTAACAACCTAAGATTTGTGACTCAAAACCAGTAAGGGTTTGAGTAGTGGTGGTCAGTCTTGACAACCCTATCTAAATAGGTTGTTAAAGGCTATAAATTTCATTTTGGGTACATTTGAAAATGTCTAAGTCCATACACAATCTACCTTGAAACTATAACTTTACAAAAGGAGGTTTTAACTCTAAATTTCATTTGTGGGAGTCTGTTGAAAATCCATAAACTAGAACTAGGCCAGGTGGCTCATGTCTATAATCTTAGCACTTTGGGAGGCTGAGGCTTGTAGATTGCTTGAGCTCAAGAGTTGGAGGCCAGTCTGAGCTAGAGCCAGACCATATAGTTCAGGCTACTTGGGGACTCAAGCAAGATCAACTCTTCTGAGCCTAAGAGTTTGAGGTTGCTGTGAACTGCAATGCCACAGTATTCTACCCAAGGTGACAAGAGTTTGGACTGCCTCAGAAAGAAATTCATGAAGGGCTGGGTGCAGTGGCTCATGCCTGTGATCCTAGCATTCTGGTAGGCCAAGGTGGGTGGACTGCTTCAGTTTGAGACCAGCTGGAGCAAGACCCTCGTTTCTACTAAAAATAGAAAAACTAAGGCAAGAGGATTGCTTGAACCTGCTATGAGCTATGATGCCATGGCATTCTACTGAGGGCCAGAGCTTGAGACTCTTGTCTCAAAAAAGTTTTGAACCACATTAGTCTTGAATCTAGATATTAAATGTACAATAGCCACTTGGCATAAATTTCAACCAGCAACATCTTAATGTTGAGATCTAGGGAAAGCATACTTTTGTCCATCTGCCTGCTGGAGGCTTAAGACCCTAGAATTTTTTTGTGAAGAGAGGGAAGGTTTGGCAGACTATTAAAATTTTTAATATGCTCAAACTTGGGAACCTGAACCTGGCATGTTACTGGGCTGCAGAATCTTGAACAACCTCAAAAGTATTTTTAGAAGTTACCTTTCATAAGTAAATACTTTAAGGTTAGGTTAGATATTGGCTAAGGAAACTGGAAGATCCCAGCCCTCAAGGAGTTTGCACACTAAGGACTGTCCTGTCATCTCCCCACCCTGTAGGTAAGGATAATGAAAGTAAATAAACATTTACCATGGTGATGCCTGTGGCTTAGTAGGTAGGTTGCAGGCCACATACACCAAGGGTGGCGGGTTTGAACCTGGCCCTGGCCAGCCAGGTGTTGTGGCGGGCGCCTGTAATCCCAGCTACTCTGGAGGCTGAGGCAGGAGAATCACTTAAGCTCAAGAGTTTGAGGTTGCTGTGATGCCACAGCACCACAGTGAGACTGTCTCAAAAAAAATAGAAAAAACATTAACCAGGCCAGGAAGAACAGAAGCAAAAGGGCAAGGGTGATTACAGTTGAGAAAGCATGAAGTGAATGCTGGGGGAAAGAATGTCAATTGTAAATGATGTTTAGATTGAAAAGGAACTCGTATTTAACCTGTCTTTCTAAAATGATTTAAAGGGGATGGAACCCAATCAGGTATAAAGATCCAGATTCTATGTTTAGAATGAAAAGGATTAAAATAAAACCTTTTGGCTAAAAGGACATTGATGGCCCATGATGGCCCATTCTCAGAACACCTATAGTGGTGCAGACCTGATTCCTCCTGCAATCTGAATAACCCAGTTCTTCCCAATACTTTCATGATGGCATTTCCTTTCCATGTTACCCCACCCCAATTTTCCCATTTTCCTTGGGAAAAGGGGTCACAGGTGATAAAGACCTACTTTTCTTAGCGGTTAAGTAAATCTGCAGGGAATTAGGGAAACATAAGGAAGTAACTGGCAGAGGACATGGTACCAATGTATGTTCTACCATGTTACTATGGGAATCTGTAAAAGGAATGAAAACCAGTGTCCACCTTACCCCCATTTTTACAAAGTGAAAGGATACCACCCTGTGCCATAGCCATTGCTAGCCTATACAAGGCCTGGTGTGAATCAGAGGGATTTCCCATCAGAGGAGATCTAACTTGAACTCCTAAGTGGGGTAGGTACCCTTACCTGTCCCAATTTGCAATAAACAGGATGGCCTTGACCTAGTCTATCCCTAAGTAGATGCAAACACAAAAGTTGAAAGAATACAGAGGTAATGACATGAAAGATTTAAGATGCATGTAGGAAGCAAAATTGATGGGACTTGGCATTTATAAGAAATGGAAGAGTCAAGGCTGATGACTTACAGATACAGCTTGGTAAAAGTACAGGGTTGCCATTCACTGGTAAAGGAGGAGTAAGTCTGAGTTAGGGATGCATAAGTTCTGTTTAGGACAGACTTGAGTTTAGCTCTGCATGATAGCTAGGTGGAGCTTAGATCTATAATCTAAGGCACAAGAAAGACATCTAAGTAGAATCACTGGAAATTATGTAGTCACAATTTGAAAAGTGAAGTAAAAAGGCAGCTGCTTAGGTAAAGAACCCTGGGATCACTGTCCAAAGGGGGAGGGAAGGGAGACAGGTCATGAGAAGAGACAACCTACAGACCTTTATGGAACTTACTGAGACATTCAATTTACTGCCAGTCTCTGCTACAAGACCATGAACTCCAAAAACAGGTACCCATTTTAAAATTACTCTGCATTCTCTCTTCCTAGCTCAGTACCAAGACTGAATTTTCACTGAACTGAGAAGCTTCATCAATTACCCTTGCACATCCAAACTTAAAAAGTCAAAGTGTCTGTAAACATTTCCTAATTCCTTTTTTTTTTTTGTAGAGACAGAGTCTCACTGTACTGCCTTTGGGTAGAGTGCCATGACATCACATGGCTCACAGCAACCTCTAACTCTTGGGCTTAAGCGATTCTCTTGCCTTAGCCACCCAAGCAGCTGGGACTACAGGCGCCTGCCACAATGCCCGACTATTTTTTGTTGCAGTTTGGCCGGGGCTGGGTTTGAACCCGCCACCCTCAGTATATAGGGCCGGAGCCCTACTCACTGAGCCACAGGCGCCACCCCCCTTCCTTTTTTTTTAGGCACAGTCTCACTATGTTGCACCCTCAGTAGAGTGCCATGGTGTCACAGCTCACAGCAACCTCCAACTCTTGGGCTTTAAGTTACGGTATTCTCATCCTCCTAAGTAGCTGGGACTACAGGCACCTGCCACAATGCCCGGCTATTTTTTGGTTGTAGTTGTCATTGTTTGGTAGCCAGGCTGGATTCGAACCACCAGCTCAAGAGTATGCAGCTGGCACTCTAGCCACTGAGCTCCAAGCGCCAAGCCCCTAATTCCTTACCAAGTTTGGTTAATTTTTACATCTTCTCAAAAAGCTAGTTAATTTAATGACAACCTGTGATCATAAAATTTCCCTACTTTGATTATTCCTTTAGATAAAAATTTGCAGATTAGCACTGATTATTGGCAAAAGTTATTTATTACATTAGCTGTACTGTCATCTTTCTTAGGGTTGACCAAAGATAACCTAGAGTCACAGCAACTATACAATCACACAAAATGAACAAAAATGATCATATAGTAAATCAGACATGGCTTACTAGCATTTATAAAACCCAACTTAATTAGGTCTGCAGACACATGTATTTTATATAGTGAATGTTTTATGTTTTTTATATAGTGAATGTTTAGCCTATCCTGATTATTACAAAATCAGAATAGCAAGAACATTTGCAGTGATGGTGCTATTGATAGTAAAAATTGCTTGCATAATTGCTAGTGAAAAACATACTGGCTAATGGCTGGGTGCAGTGGCTTACACCTGTAATCCTAGCACTCTTGGAGGCCAAGGTGGGTGGACTGCCTGAGCTCAGGAGTTCGAGACCAGCCTGAGCAAGAGCAAGACCCCATCTCTAAAAATAGCCCGATGTTATGGCAGGAGCCTATAGTCCCAGCTACTCGGGAGGCTAAGGCAAGAGGATCATTTGAGCCCAAAAGTTTGAAGTTGCTGTGAACTATGATGCCATAGCACTCTACCAAGGGTGACAAAGTGAGAGTATCTCAAAAAAAAAAAAAATATATACACACACACACACACACACACACACACACACACTGGCTATATAGGTAATAGGAACAAAGAAGGAACCAGAATTGTAGTAAAGATAAATTACCAAGTGTGCATTTAGAACCTGATTGCCATCAGATTCATACTTTAATTAAGAAAGGTTTAAGCTGCATTACTTAAGGCTTAGTGATTCTGAAAATAACAAGTAACAAGGTGCAAGACTTTAAATTCAAACCAGTCTATCCCTCACTATACATCTTTGGGCAAATGTTGTTACCTCTCAGCCTAACATAATAATGCAGGTACACGGTTTCACACAGTGCACAGCACATGGCAAAGCACTTGGGAACAGATTATATTTATCACAGTACAGAATCAGTCACTTTAGACCTTGACACTTATCCTCCTATCCTAGGAGGACATTTAATTTACAAATGGTTCTTTTTTTGGGGGGGTTGTTTTTGGGGGGTTTTTTTTGCAGTTTTTGGCTGGAGGTGGGTCTGAACTTGCCACCTCCAGTATATGGAGCCAGCACCCTACTCCTTTGAGCCACAGGTGTCGCCCCCTACAAATGGGTTCTAAACCTCTTTCTAACCCCTCAATCTTGAAATCTTGAATTGATAATTCTTTTTTTTTTTTTTTTTTTTTTAGACTGAGCCTCAAGCTGTCGCCTTGGGTAGAGTGCTGTGGCATCACAGCTCACAGCAACCTCCAATTCCTGGGCTCAAGCGATTCTCCTGCCTCTGCCTCCCAAATAGCTAGTAATACAGGCGCCCACCACAATGCCTGGCTATTTTTTGGTTGCAGCCATCATTGTTGTCTGGTGGGCCTGGGCTGGATTCAAGCCCACCAGCTCAGGTGTATGTGGCTGGTGCCTTAGCCGCTTGAGCCACAGGCACTGAGCCAATAAGTCTTATCCTTGCTTTATTTCCTTGCTCCCCTGAGCTATCGTCTCTGAATTAAAAAGAGCTTTTGGCTGGGCACAGTGGCTCACACCTGTAATCCCATCACTCTAGAAGGCGAAGACAGGATTGTGTGAGCTCAAGAGTTCAAGACCAGTCTGAAAAAGAGGGAGACCCCATCTCTATTAAAAACAAGAAAAATTAGCCAGGTGTGGTAGCATACACCTGTAATCCCAGCTACTTTGGGAAGGTGAGGTGGGAGGATCACTCAAGCCTAGGAGCTCGAAGCTGTAACAACTATGATGATAACACTGCATGCTAAATCTGACCAGGCAAGACTCTGTCTCAAAAAAAAAAAAAGAACAAAATAAAGTTCTAGACACAGAAAAAAGTGTAAAATAAAAATCTGAAATAGGCTAGGCACAGTAGCTCACCCCTATAATCCTAGCACTTGGGGAGGACAATGTGGGAGGTCAGCTTGAAGCATTTAGGAGTTTAACACCAGCCTTAGAAACACAGCAAGATCTGTCTCTACAAAAAATATAAAACCTCAGCCCAGTGTGGTTGTCTCACAACAGTAGTCCTAGCTACTTGGGAGGCTGAAGGAGGATTGCTTGAGCCCAGGAGTTTGAGGCTGTAGTGTGCTATGATCACGCCATTATACTTCAGCCCCAGGCTGTACCTGACATCTGGCACTTCTCAGAACTCTGAGTGGACAGGATCAGAATTTGATTCAAGAGGATCAGGATTTGATGAATCCGTGTTTGAAGGATTCAATTCTCCAAATGGCTCAAAGGGTCGCAAGTTGGCATAAGTCACTTCTTGGGCCAGCTGCTCCAGGGAAGGACGGCCTAATACCAGATTTCGAAGTGAAATACAAGTCATCAGGAAGCTGAAAAACAGGACAAAGGCCATCCAGTTCAAATTCCAGTTTCAACAGAACAATTTCAGCTAAAGCCCTTAGAGGAAACCTGGTTGAAGCTCCTCTCACCCAGATATAAATGAGACCTCCCCCCCAGTGACCATCTACCTCCCAGATGGAACAGTACCCCACTCCTTATACAGGCTGGTAGAGTTATGGTCCCCAACTGCCAGGCTGTAGATGTGGAAAGCCTGTTAGGAACTGGGTTGCAAAGCAAGAGGTGAACAACAGGCAAACAAGCCTTTGTATTTACAGCAGCTCCCCCTTGCTGACATCATCATCTGAGCTCTGCCTCCTGTCACATCAGCTGCAGCATTAGATTCTCACAGGAGCAGGAACCCTACTGTAAACTGCTTATGCAAGGGATTTAGATCAGACTGCCTGCTTCTTCTGAGACTCTAATGCCTGATGACCTGAGGGGCATTGAGGTGGTGATGCTAGTGCTGGGGAGTGACTGCAAATACAGATTATCATTAGCAGAGAGGTTTGACTGCACAAAGACCACAATAAATCAATTGCTGACTGGTCCTTATCAAACCATTCCCCCAACTAGTCCATGGAAAAATTGTCTTTCACAAAACTGGTCCCTGGTGCCAAAAAGGTTGGGGACCACTGTGGTAAAGGATTCCAGGGAAGGGTAGGAATAACCTGTGGGGAGGCTAGAGATAAGTCAAGGCAGAACAGGACAGCAGGCTATGAGACACAGGCCACTTAATTGGTATTCATCCATTAAATCATGGACAGAAGAACAAAGATGGAAAAGATATCTAGAGCTAGATTGTCATTTCCTGGGAGAAAGTCTCTGGTGTTATGCTCCCCAGAGAAAAGTTACCAAGCTTTCACATATCTGATGACAATGACTAGTGCTATCATGGGTGAAACTCACCTACGGCGAAAGACATAGAGTTTTCGCAAGAAGAAACGGAAGAATCGCTCACGTAAAGAAGCATTTCGCCGGCGTTCAATCTCCTGGCGCCTTTGTTGGCGTCTAAGAAAAGTCTGAACCAGAGGTGTTGGCTCAGGGCCTCCTTTTACTTCCCCTTCCAAGAGAGGTTGCAGCTCTGGAGGTAGAGGGCCTGCTTCTACCCAGAGAACAGCAAAAAAAGAAATTACTCTCTCAGTACTCTCTGAGAACTCCCCTTCCCTCAGCTAGATGCTTTAAGTTCATTATTTATGGTTATATCCTCATCCACAATCTTGACCAGGGGCTATCTTGCCCAAATGTTCATATACTCACCACTTCCATTCTCCACCTTCTCTTTTAATTCTTGCAGATACGCCAAATCTTGCTCCAGTGCAAGTTCTGTAGTGTTGACATAGATGTACATGTAGCAGGAAGGACTAGATGATGTTGTATACACCTTATGGTACTCACCAGCAGGCAACTGACAAAGGTGAAAAAAATGGATGTATTTCACTCTCTAATCTTTCCCTAGCCAGCCTATGGGCTCCCTACACTATGCCTCCTAGAATCTTTCCTCTCATTGTGTTTTGGAGTCTGACATAACTGACCTCTAGAATCCTGGATGAGATTACTTACAGCCCCAGAAATCCTTGTTTTTTGAGCTCCCACTGTATTACTACTGTGTGTGAAACCTATTTTCAGTCTATAATAAAACTGTGTGTGTGAAACCTATTTTCAGTCTATAATAAATGAATCCAGTTCATCTCAACCTTCTGCCATTGTTATTTCCAAAAAATCACCTGCATTTTTTCTCCCTGCTGAAGAGTCTGGTTCTTCTGTTCTGCCACCAGCTCCACAGTCACTTCCCCTTGCAGCAGCTGAATGCTGGTGTTGCCCAGGTCTTCACTCACAAAATTCTCCAAGTGCAGCTCTGTCAGGAACAACAGAGTTTATCATCCCACCCCATGGTAGAGTGAAATCACTCCCAGCCAGAACAGAGACAACACACCTTCACTACCATCACCCCCTCAGGTTTCAAAGACATTCCTCCCTGTAGGAATGCTCTCTGCCCCAATACCACATGGAATGTCCCTGGCCAAGAAAGCCAAGAAGGAAAGACAGAAAAGTCTCTCCTCACTTTTCTCCCTACCAGGGAAATCCGCAATGAAGACCACCTCAGTGTGGTTGTCCAGGCTACTCTTGATTTCCTGTAACTTGGTCCTCCAGGGAGACAGGTCCATCAAGAGTGGCTGCAGCCAGGGAGTACGCTGGAAGGGAGACCAAGCAGCCTGCACAATGTCCACACGGGGGTCAAAAATCCTTAGGAAAGAAAGCCATGCTGTAAGGAAGCCACAGCCACCCACTCAACAGAACTACTGGTTCTGTTCCTTTTATGTCTTTCCCGGGGAGCGGAAATAGGGTTTCCGAGCAGAAGAAACGGCCTATGTCAGCACTTTATTGCCAGTCTAGAGCAGAGAGAGAGAAAAATAGGCACCAAGAAGAACGGGGATTAGTGGCTACCGAGAAAGCACTGTTAACAATGTCTAGACTCTAGAAGAACAAGTCAGCTCACTTTTCTCCTGGATGATGGTGCCCCCTGCTGGAAGCAACCAGCTATGCCCACAACCAGATAAACCAGACATGCACTAGGGAAGGACACCTTTTCAAGCAAGAAAATACCCAGGAGAAAGGGCTGTTCATCTTAGTAAAAAGAGCTGTGCTTCACTTTTCCCATTCTCTGCTCCCTTTGCCCACCTCTGCTGGAAGCGGTCATTGATGGAGACCCAAATATCAAAGTAGATCTGGGGTTCAGTGACATTATACTTGGGAAGCAGGCGGCTCAGGCAAGTGGCATATTGCTTCAGCATGTCTGCGTGATCCTTCCATCGCCGGCTCTGTGTAAATACCTGTCCCAAACCTCCACATTAGTCCCACCTCATCATCAACTTCTGGGACAGGTCATGCACTGCCAATAGCACAGAGATTTCCTGCCTGCTGCCTATTTTGTCTAGAAAAAAAACAGAATTTGTCTTTGGGAATGAATTTTTTATTGCTAGGCTAGTGGTACTTACCTTTCCTAAATCTAATCTCAATTCAAGGAAGCAACTAACATTGCCCTGCCTCAAACCACATAAAAGAAAGTTCAATCTGGCTCTTGAGAAAAGGGAAGAACAAACTCAAATTTGTTTTACTTTATGATACATAGGACAAAACCAGACCTTAAAGCTCAAGGGGTAGGGGAAAGTCCTGAAAACCAGTAAATTGTCAGCATCAGATGTCTCACCCCAGGGTTAAGGTAGCCCAGCTCGCCAGTGAGGCCATCACGGTAGGTGATCTTCACATGCTGGTGAGAGCGGGAGTGCACCATCATGTCCCAGGAATAGCCATACAGCCCATTTGTCCAGTTGTTATAGCCCTGGGAAAGCAGGGCAGAGGGGAAATCAGCTTAATGCTTTGCAAGCTGAACCCATTCTCTAACAAAAAGTGGCTATAAAACTAGCCTCATTCCTTCCCAACCGTTGTCACCTCTGCCACTTTCTAAACCCAGCCTCTATTGCACATCCAAAGCCCCTACAAACCTGGGTAAGAAAATGGGAATAGGGCAGGAAAAGCTGCTCCAGGAGGTAGAGCAGGGTGAAGGCAGCTCCTAGATGATGGCGCAGCCCTGGTTTCTGGGCTCCTTTGGCCCGGCTCCTCTTGTACACACAGGAAGCACTGGGCTGAGGAGCAGCCTTGAGGGGGAGCAATTCTTGTAGCCTTTTTGGGCAGTGGGATACCAGCTTCCGGGGCCACTCCGGGGAGCAAAAGAGAGGGCTGCTAGCCAGCATGACATAGGGGAACATGCCTAGGAAAGTAGGAAAAAAATATGCATCTCAGGAGTTTGGTTGAACCCCCTTAATCCTCCTCTCTTAGGAAGCCTCTCCCAGATGATCAACTAGAAAGAAGTTCTTGGCCAGGTGCAGTGGCTCATGCTTATAATGCTAGCACTCCGGGAGGCTGGAAGACTGCTTGAGCTCTTGAGTTTGAGACCAGACTGACCAAGAGTGAGACCCTGTCTCTACTAAAAAATAGGAAAATTAGCTGGGCATGGTGGCACATGCTTATAGCCCCAGCTACTTGGGAGGCTGAGGCAGGAAGATTATTTGAGCCCAGGAGTTTGAGATTGCTGTGAGCTTATAATGATGCCCCTGTACTTTACCTGGGATGACAAAGTGAGACTCTGTCTCCAAAAAAAAGGAAGAAGAAGAAGAAAAAGAGAGAAGTTCTTTACTATAGGATATTATTCTTCCCAGAGATTCCTTACTCCACAACATACTGAGTTCAGAAGTATCAAATCTCTCATCCCCACTTATTTCCACTTCATAGTGACTGCTTTGAATTCAATTTAGCTCCTGCTCCCATCACCATCTCTCCTTCCTAAACCATACCTCTGGCCAGTCCCTCCCTGCAAACCTGTGGCTCCTGTTTGCTTCCAGGCTACAGGTACTGACCAATGCTGAAAAGCTGGGAATTCATGCAGTGGAAGTAGGACACAAAGAAGAGGCCAATGGATCTGGAGGCATCAAAGAAGAGCAGGAAACCAGCTGAGAGGTCAAGTAGCAGTCCGCCCCAGTGCACCACCAGCAGGCTGGTCAGCTCCTCAGACAGCAATAGTCTGCAAACACGTGGACAGAGTTCAAGTGCCAGCCCACCGGAGAACTCAGCAGTCAAAGCACATTCATGCACAAATATCCATATGAGTGGATGCCTAGATGTCTAAGGTGCCTAATCCATTCAACCCTTTTACATTTTTACACATTTTAGGTGTACATTGTTTTTTCAACACACCCTATGTAATAAGTATGGGCAAATCTTCTATGTCAAAATTTGAGAAGCATGTGTTGTGGGGAGCAAGTGCCTCAAGGAGGTCATGAGTAGAGACTTTAAAATTTGAGTGCTTGGAGCAGCGCCTGTAGCTCAGTGGATAGAGCACCAGCCCCATATACGGAGGTAGCAGGTTCAAACCTGGCCTGGCCAAACTGCAACAAAAAAAATAGCTGGGTGTTCTGACAGGCGCCTGTGGTCTCAGCTGCTTGGGAGGCTGAGGCAAGAGAATCGCCTAAGACCAAAAGCTGGAGGTTTTTGTGAGCTGTGATGCCATGACAGTCTACCGAGGGTGACAAAGTAAAACTCTGTCTCTAAAACAAATAAATAAATAAATAAAAACCATATTAACAAAAAAAAAGTTTGAGTGCTTGGCTAACAAAATGATGAAGTCAAACTTCAGGAACTGGGAAATAACAAGGGAGACAAAAAAGAACAAAGCAAAATAAGAAGAAAGAAGAAATGGGAAAAGGAGAGAAATCAGAGACCCTTTGTTTTGTAGAGCTAGTAATAATGGTTTTGGGCCAAGCACAGTGGCTCGCATGTATAGTTCTAGCACTTTGGGAGGCTGAGGTGGAAGGATCGCTTGAAGTCAGGAGTTCACAAACAGCCTAGGCAACATACCAAGACCTCATTTCTACAAAAAATAAAAAAAAAGGCCAGGCTCAGTGGCTCACACCTGTAATCCTAGCCCTCTGGGAGGCTGAGGTGGGTGGGTTGTCTGAGCTCACAGACTGGAGACTAGCCTGAGCAAGAGAGAAACCTTATCTCTAAAAATAGCAACTACTGACCGGGTGCCTGTGGCTCAAGCAGCTAAGGCACCAGACACATACACCTGAGCTGGCAGGTTCAAATCCAGCCTGGGCCCGCCAAACAACAATGACGGCTGCAACCAAAAAAATAGCCAGGTGTTGTGGTAGCCACCTGTAGTCCCAGCTACTTGGCTGGCCAAGGCAGGAGAATCACTTGAGCCCAGGAGTTGGAGGTTGCTGTGAGCTGTACTGCCATGACACTCTACCCAGGGCAACAGCTTGAGGCTCTGTCTCAAAAAAATAAATAAAAATAAAAATAGCAACTAACTCTAAAAATAGCAACAATAGGTGCCTGTAGTCCCAGCTACTTGGGAGGCTGAGGCAAGAGAATCACTTAAGCCCAAGGGTTTGAGGTTGATGTGAGCTGTGACACCATAGCACTCTATCAAGGGTGACAAAGTGAGACTCTGTCTCAAAAAAATAATAAAAATTAAAATTAAAAATTGAAAAAATTATCCAGATGTGGTGGTGCGCACCTATAATCTCAGCTACTCAGGAGGGTTAGGCAGGAGGATCACTTGAGCCCAGGAGTCTGACGTAAAAGAGAGCTTGATGATACTACTATACAGGCAATACAGTGAGATCTTGTCTCAGAAAAGAAAAAAAAAAGAATGTTGTCAGAGTAGGAACAGTGACTGCCCATATTCTCAGTACACTGACTGAGGAACTCTAATCAGAGGCTAGAGTGGTAAGACAAGGACACAAATACCACCCAAGGCAGATGCTGGGGGCACTGGCTCACTCACCAACTCATCTAATTCAAACTCTTTTCTTTTTTTTATTTCCTTTTTGAATTTATTTTCCTGGCATGCCCATCTATACCATAAGCCTCTGGCAAGTAGGCAGGCCTCAATCTTTTGATATCATTGACTCTACTTTCTGCTAAATAGAGAGATGAGTAGATAGAAGGCATGTGGCAAATTCACAGCTGTCATTACTGCAGACCCAAGGGAGATGAGTCATCTGCTCTGTACCTGTCCCTCTCCAGGAGAGTTCTATCCTGATTGCCACTCACTTGAAGGGACTGAAGAGCCAATGCCGGGACAGGTATTCCATGGAATAGCCTTCAACCCAGTCTGCATCCAGCTTTTTTACACCCGCAATGAAGTACACAATGAAGATCTACAAATGCAAAATGCAACATGAATGTTCAAAAAGAAAATGAACCTTTTGCACAGATCTCAAGAACAAAAAAATGCTGATATATCTGTGTAGGACTCGTGGAAGAACCAATCCATTTCTCTATTCATTCATCTTGGATATTCACTCATTGAACGGGCATTTATAAACATCCTACAAATGGGATGCTAAAATACTCAATAAGATCCTAACAAACAGAATCCAACAACACATCAAAAAAATTATACACCATGACCAAGTCGGATTTATCCCAGGCTCTCAAGGCTGGTTCAATATACGTAAATCTATAAATGTAATTCAACAC
>CAUYPK010082894.1:0-93313 GCA_963574355.1 Loris lydekkerianus
GTCCCTTGCTGGCTCCCTGTATCCTCAAAGGGATGATCATAGGCAGATCCCACCGGCCAGAGATGTCTGGAGTCTTGTCTCCCCAGATTCACCAAGCCCAGTTACAGGGAAGCTGTTACTCAGCCGCCATCTTTAATCCACCAACACTTTTTTTTTTTTTGAGACAGAATCTCACTATGTCACCCTCAGTAGAGTACTGTGACATCACAGCTCACAGCAACCTCAAACTCTTGGGCTTAGGAGATTTTCTTGCCCCAGCCTTCTAGTAGCTGGGACTACAGGTGCCCACCACAATGTCTAGCTATTCTTTTGTTGCTGTTGGCCCCGGCTGGGTTCGGGTTCTGGGTATGTTTCTGGCACATGTAACCATTGTGCTATGGGCATCAAGCCAACAGTACAACTCTTTGACAAAATCCACTGTTTGGATTCCCATGGGCTTTCATTCTTTTTGTTGCTCTTAATTAAAACTACCAGTTAGCATTAAAGACTCCATGATTTGCAATTGCAGCCTAAATATGTGTAAATTCAAGATGATGGAATGCAGCCATCAGGATTCTCAGAAAATGTGAATGTCAGCGACGTCTCAGAAATAGCAAGGATATGACTGTGATGTGAGGCTAGACCCTGGGAGTCAGCCATAGCTAGGGAGACCCAGACTCAGAGATCTCCATACATCGACCGGGTGGCCCTGGGCCCATGGCTGGACCCTGGGAGTCAGCCATAGCTAGGGAGACCCAGACTCGGAGATCTCCATACATCGACCGGGAGGCCCTGGGTTCATTCTCCCTTTCTTCTCCTCTAAAATCGGTTTTTTGTATTTTCTTTAATTTCCTTGAAATTAAAGAAAAATTCTGCATCCCCTGCCACAACCACAAAATTAACAAGTTAAGGAATTTCCTTCCTTCTTCCCTAGCCTTATTCAGTATTCCCTTAAAGAAGAAAAATGTCTTCATAATAACATTATTCACAATAGCCAAAAAGTGAGAATAAGCCAAATGCCTAACAACCGATGAATCATGTAATGGGTCATCACTGCGGCTGAAACACAGATAAACTTGCGAACGTTAAGGTGAGTGAAAGACATCAGACACCAAATGCCACAGGTCATCTGACTCCATTTGTCTAAAGAAATCCAGGGACACAGGGGTGATGGCTACGAAATCTTGCAAATATACTAAAGCCACTGAACTGCACACCTTAAAATGTGAATTTTAGAGTATGTTAATCATATCTCGATTAAAAAAAAAAAAAACACCAAGAAAAATGTCACTTCCTTCAATTTAAAGATTCAGCTCTGTTTCCTAAACTCCAGCTGGCAGGGCTGCCTCTCAGTGTCCTTGAGAGAGAAAGTGTTGAAACCTGGGGGAGGGGTTTGTTGTGACACCTCTAACATCTCCTGTAGGCCAGCCCTGTCACTTTCCTTGGTGGCATTGTAGGACAGGAAATTAGGTTTCAAAGCTCTTCTAAGCACTTGTCACTTATCTCTCAGACCAGCCTGGGGTATGGACGAGAGGGGCATTGCCATCCTCATTGCACAGACAAGCCTCCTCCAGGTGAGGGGTGAGCCGAGTTGGCCCTCAGCCTGGCCCTCCTTCCCATATTTTTTGCAGTATGGAGCAGCGTCTGACCTGAGCGTTGCTGAGGGCCCAAAGCAGAGACTCTCGGCTAAACCACCAAACCACCAAGGAATGGCCTGTTGGACCCAGGCCAGGAGCTCCCGTGGCCGTGGGGGTGAATGGGTAGGAGGGTGGAGCAGGAAGGAATGATTGTGGGTTTTAATCTTTTGTGCACACAAGCATGGGTGGTTCGTGCCTGGGCTTTGGCTGGGCAGCTTATTTGATCCTCTGGTTTACAGGGCATCAGGCACGCAGATGTCGCTCCAGGTGGGGCCCACAGATTCCCACAGGTGCTCACAGGAGCTGGGCCAGGGCAGGTCCCAGAAAGCTTCAGTGCAGACGTGGGTACCCACAGCCACCAGCAGCTGTGCAGAACGCCAGCCAGCATTCCCACAGCCTGAGGGCTTTCAAGAGAAGCTAGAAGTTATAATCTCCCTTTTAATTAATAATGGCAACTTTTTACCCAAGGGTCAAACCAAGCCCCTACATGGGCCACAAGCAGCTGTGGGATGAGCGTTTGTGTTGTCTGCTCTAAATATACACCGTAAAGGAGCACTTCCTTCGGGCTAAACTGGTCCACACATCAGTCATTTTCATTGTGGGCTTTGCTGTTAATTTTGGCCCAAGAAACAAGGCGTTGAGTAAACAGAGGCTGGCCTGGCCGTAAGCCAGCTCTATGTTCAGAAGCCACTTCCCTCCCTGAGTCTTCCCAGACCAAAGCTATGGCCTGTCCTCGTAGCCTGCCCCAATGCCCCGTCTTTGTCCCTGCCCAGCCTTCTCCAGGATGCTGCCTGCCCCCTCCTGCTCCCTTCCACACCTGCCCTTGGTTGGTCGCCTTGTCTGTGTGTGGACACATTCTACAAGTCAGATTGTTAAAGCCCTTGCTGTTACTGTGTGTGCCCCTCCAGCTTCCACCGTTCCTCTGCTCCCCGGGGGGAAACTGCCCCCAGGGCCTGACACTCACCACTCTCCGTCTACACTTCCTTAGCCCCTCGCTCTAAATTGAAATGAAAGTCCAGGATACCATGACAGTGTGCACTGGCTCACTGCTCTCCCCCCACGGAGTACAAAGGTCTCCTTGGCCATGTTCGCTGAGGATGTTTCTTTAAAAAAATTAAGACATCCAGAGATGGCAGACCAGTTCACAGCGCTGTCTGTCCTTTCTTCCCCGACTTCCTCCCCATAACCTCTCCATGGCTCATTGTGGGCACATGGTCCCCTCCAGAGATGGAAAAATCACTGGGTCGGTAGCTGACGGGTAATTTGATAATGACTGGGTTTCCATCTAAATCTAGTACCTCCTGGACACGGTACCAATGTTTTCCAGTTGCGGCTCAAAGCCATTTCCATTCAGAGATGAGAAAATCACAGCTCAGACGGGTCAGGGGAGGGCGTGGTGGTGGTGCCAGGGGTCTGCCTCCAGCGCCACCTCACAGTCCCTGCACTCAGATTTAGTAGACACACTTCTCAGCTAGGTCAAGTGCTCTTTTGGGTTGGATTTTAATCCCCAATGCTAGTGTTTCTATCATCTGGCCTGAAGGCATTCAAAATAACCATTTCTGACAGACAGAAATATTTTGCATATATAACCTAACTGGGGGATACTGAAGGGTTTGCAAATGAACTGCAGGAGGCCCTGCTGGGCCTCCACTTCACAGGCGGTGCTTTACAAGGACAGCCAGCCGCATCTGCAGGGTCTCACCTGCAGTGGAGTGGTTGTGGCTCTGGGGCTGTGCAGCTAATCTGTAGAGAGGCAAAGCAGTGTCAGCTCTACAACTACCTGGCCTTTGGTGGTAACCTTGGTATTACTCAGCCCCTAGAGAGTGACTAAGGGGCCCTCTCCCCCGCTGCCTTTCACCAGGTGGTCGCGTCCCAGCAACATCCAGGAGGTGAAGCTACTCCCCAGGTGAGCAGTGGCTCTCCGTGGGCAGCCCCGGCTGGGTCCCTCCTGCGTCTGAACCCCTGGGCAAGTGCAGACTCTGTTGGCATGTTGGCAAGGGCTGAGGAGGGGGTGCAGTGCCCCCCGTGGGGCGATTTCGTCATTCACTGAGTCACTAAGAGATGGCACTCCTGGAGGCGCGCGGGGTATCACACACAACTGAGGAGGCTGCGGCTGCGCTGGCTTAATAGAAGGGGCAGCGAGGGGTCAGTGGAAGGAGGTGCAAAGGCAGCAGGGACACAGGGGCTGGGAAGTCAGGGCAGAGAGAGGGTGTGATTTCTATGTCTTCCTTCCCCAGAATGAGCCTGCAAGCAGAGAGTGGCTCCTCTGCCTTTGTTCAACTCGCACAAGCTCTAGAACATTCCTGGGGACTCCATAGTCACCTGCAGTGTTGAATTGAGGCTATTCTCTTATATTAACTTAAAAAAATAATAATGGTTCACCCTAAAGCAAAGCACTCCCCCTTCCCCAGGAAAGCAGTTAGTCACACGTTAGCGTTCTTATTAAGAAAACCCAGATTTGCAGTGGAGTAAAAGGAAGTGGCTTGAGCCTGGCGAGGCTGTGGATGTCGCGGGCACCTGCCCAGAGGCCCCCCTCCCAAGGACCGTCTGAAAGCTGATGCCCCCAAGGAGTCGCAGGTGCCCAGCATGGAACCATCGTGAGAGACCCTGGCGATAAAGGCGAGGGGCACGTTACTGCTTTGCCAGCGGCTCCATCCGCCTTGCAAGGGGGAGGTGGCATTTTCTACCTCCAATGTGGGGCCTGAGCCTAGTAGCTCAGGGACTGGACTTTGGTTTTCTGGTTTCCCAAGATGTGTTAGCACGGGTTTCCTGCCACGTCTCGCGTTTCTTATCCTAGGGGCGCCAATAGGGATGGGAGGGAAGGGTTATAAGGCAGAAAGAGACACCAGGGCTGAGAGGGCGGGGCCTAGGGAGCTGGGGCGGGGCCAGAGTGTCAGGGGTGGGGCCTGGGGAGCTGGGGCGGGGCTAGAGGGACACGGGTGCTGGCTAGAGAGGGAGAGGTGAGGTGGAGTTGAGGGAGCAGGGAGAGGGGCTGGGGGTGGGGCGTTTCAAGATCTTGTCTCTTTAGCTATGGAACCTTAACACTTTCTGGAGTGTAGGTTGGTTATTTTGTAGCACGTGTCTCAGTTTGGGTTATCTGATGTTTCCTCTTGATCAAATTCAAATTATGCATTTTGGCACCTTTGTTCTCAGGGCATTTCATCCAGGGCCTTGTGATGAATATGTGTTCTATTACTGGTGATACGCGCTTGGTTTTAGGTGGTTTTCCCCCCAGATTTCTCCACTGTCAAGTTACTAATTTCCTTTTGTAATTAATAAATGCCTTTGGGAGATACTTTGAGATCATGTGAAAATACCATTACCCTTCAAACTCTCACTCATTACTTTTGGCATTCATCAAAGGTTCTCGATGGCTGCCAAATGATTCCATCATTCCTTCTGTATTTATTAGGCAACTTTCCAATGGAAGAAAGAGCTTTCCCTCTCCCCTGTGTATTTGTTTATGTATGTATTTGTATCGGTGTGGACTCCTGGGTTCTTAGTTGTGTCAAGGGGTTATAATTATTTATTATGATCATGTATTTTCATGCTCAAATAATCTGAGATAAGGCTGGTGGAAACTATTTCAAGTTTCCATGTCAAAAGTATACATGTCCTCACTTCTCTGGCACAGCTAGATGTTCTAGGCTCTTCTTATACTTCCCTGCCCCAGCCCTGGATTCAGTCATTTCTCCAAAGAGCCCTAGTTCTTTTTAGTAGAGACTGGTATTTAGAAACCAACATCGGACCCCTAGGTGTGCTCGCTGCTATCAGGGTGTTATCACTGCTAAGCCCTTTCAGTGGATAGAGCTAGGAAAACACATGAATGTATATGCAGGCAGAAATACCTGAGTTGTGCGGGAGGCATGCGGCCCCACAGGTTCCTCCTCCTGATAGTCACACTTTTTGTAATCCCTTCCCTTTGAGTGTGAGATGACCCGAGAGACTCATGTCTAATGGTAGACTATGGCAAACAGGATGGCTTGTCACTTACTATACAGAGACCATGACTTCTGTCCTACATTCCTCTTTTCCTTGCTCACTCTGATAAGGTCATCTGTCATATAGAGGGCTCAGGTGACAAGGAATAGAGGGAGGCTGGGGCCAATCGCCGTGGGCTGGGAAACGGATCCCTCTCCATCTCACCCCTTCCCATGAGACCACAGCCCCCACTCATAATTTGATCAAATCCTGTGACAGACTCAGAGTCATAAGGATCAGATAAAGGTAAGCCACATCCAATTCCTGGTCTGGAGAATCTGTGAGACAATAAATGTTTATCGTTTCAAGCCACTAAGTTTTAGGGCCATTTGTTATGTTAAGCAATAGATATCTAACATGTTATATCTACATATATAGTGGGGATGGGCGGCGCACATACACTTTTAGATCTGTTTTTATATTTATCTCTGTATGTTATAAACCATGAGTTTACACTGATAACTTCAATTTTTGCCCAATTCTACAGGGTTTGTTCTAACCTTCCCCACTCCCCATATCCATAACTCCTTCTCCAACAGGGAGAAACACAGCTCTAATTATCCACAATATGTTTACTTATTTGTTCAGTCCTAGAATACAAAGAAAGCAGCTTCAGAATTGCTACCTTTTCTCTCTGAAAAAGTAACATATTTGTGGAAGCTCAATATTTGTTTAAAATTTTCGTTGCTTTTAGTTGGGATATAATCCAAACAATGTGACATCCCCCCCAAAAAAAAAAAATAATAATAATAATAAGAGTTTTTGCTCTCCCAGCTCCTCTGGGAAGTGAGGCATGAAATGCAAAAGGGAAAAAGAATCCCAGGCGGCAAATTCTCTGCTCGGCTGTTCTGTTGTTTGTTCTGCCGTCCCACGTGAGAAGGCCGGGCAGGAACCCCGGAGCTCACCGCCCTGTGCTTTCTCCCTGAAGCCAGTGCTGCCTGCTCTCCCCACACTGAAGCACCAACATCTGAGCCCGCAATGTTGTCCTCAAGCAGCCATTAAATTGTTTCAAGGAGAAAAGTGTACAGAGTTGAATTATAATCATTCCTGTTATTCAAAAAGAGCCACGTGACCTGAGATCTCCCCAGAAAGGCCAGGTTGGATGGGACTCGTGGGTCCTGTCCCTGCACAGCTGAGACTGGGGTCAGGACTCTCATGGAGCAACAAGTCAGGCATTGGGGCCTTGTCGTGACTTTGCTGAGGAGGGTCTGTGACCCTGGGCTGTCCCTGTAGCTCTCTCATGAGATGACCTCTACAGAGACAGAGAGTCCTGGATGAGCCCTGCCACCTGGGTGGGTGAGGACGGACAGGAGGACAGCATTCAGCCTTGTCCCACCACATACCCCTGGTCATGCCCTGGTCGCAGGGAACACTGTGGCACTCCTCCCTATGGGGGCTCCTCCCTAGGGGCTATGGGAAAGTGCTGAGGCCAGGAGGCCCAGCCGTCCACAGTTCCTCCAAGATCTGACACGGTTGCCTGGGTGTCGGATGCTGAGCTGTTCCCCTTCCCCACACCTGTAACCACCCGACTAGGGCCCCCAGAGACACACACACCACACATCTCACACACACACACACACCACTCTATACACACACACCATGCATATCGAGTCCACACGGACGCACCACATCACAAACCCACGCCACACACAGACTCGTCTCTCTCTCACACACTCATAAATACAGCACACGAGTGCCACAAGCACACGCTGAGTCAGGCCTTGTGGAGATACAGGGAAGGACGCTTTCTCTCCAACTGACCCCTGCACCCTGCAAGGCAGCACCAGGGACCCTCCCGTCACCTGTCCCCCTGCCTTCCTGTTACCACCGCCAAGGGCAGGGTCTCTCGCTCCCTTCACCTCTTCACCTGCTGACTCCATCCTGGGAGACAGGCCCAGCCAGGCCCCCAGTGCAGGTGGATGGATGGCTTACTTCCCTACTCCCAGCCAGGGGCTCCTCCTCATCCTCTGTGTGAAGTGCTCCTGGTGACTGAGGGAAAGCCAACAGGGCTAACGCCAGCAGGGCTGGCTGCACACCGGCAGCAGAGGGGCCTCTGCAGAGTTTCCTTCCCAGGCCTCCTGCTTCAGCCCTGGCATCTCCACACCTCACCTGACGTTTCCAGATGGTGAACATTTGCCTTGTGATTCATTTCCTCAGAAGTCCCCACAGCACCCCGCTCAGCACCTTGCCCCCCAAAAAGATGAAATAGGGTTCAGGATGGGCACCATATCTGAGGCCTCAATAACCTTTAGAAAAAAGGTAAAGTGAAATAAAATAAAATTTAAAAATGGGAACCATACATACAAGTGGGGCTTCTAAGCCATTTCTCTTAAAAGGCACCAGAGTTAAGGTCCTTAAAGACTTGCTTCACCGCTACTGGCAGTGACTGTTCAGATGTCATGGGCACCCTCCACTTCATGGCCTAGGATAACACTATGTTATAAAAGTGTAAGAGTGAACCCAGGTATTGGCTTGGGAATGTACTGGTCTAATTACCGCTTCTCTCTCTTTCAGGGTCAGAAAGCTTGGATAGAGAAAATCTTTTGCAAACGGGAATGTATTTTTGTGATTCCCAGCACAAAAGACCCTAACAGGTAAACTGGAAGCTGTGATTAAGACCCCCAAACGGTGCTTGTCCACCTGCCAGCAACTGTTCTAGCGTTTGTGGGAGTGGTAGAAGAGTTAAGAGAGGTGGGCAGAATCCGCTCCCCAGGGAAGCCGTTCACCAAAGAGTCGCTTAGGCTAATAAGCTCCTTTGTTAACATGCTCAGAAAAGATTTTCTGTCCACCACTCACCCTCATATCCATGCTCAGAACCACGAGCCCACAGAATTTCTCTTAGTCTTAGCAAAATCAAGGAGCAGAGGGCTTTGAACAGGTTTCCAAGATATTTAGGGGACCTCTTCAATAGAGTGTCATAATGTATTTAGATGAAAAGGAATTTTCATCACAGGAAATATCTGAGTGGTCAAATAAGCCAGATATATGTGTATTATTAATGGGTTTAACTTGTACACAGAATATCAAACAATTTCATTCACCCGCATGAGAAAATGCTTATGTTATAAGCTGAATAAAGGCCTTCTAAAGTCACACAAGCAAGCAGAGGTGAATTTAGCTAAAACGTCTCAGCTCTGAGAGCAAAAGCTATATGACTGAGCTTGGTTGATGGGGCAGGAGATATAAATTATCTGTACATTTACGAGCATACAAAATGTACACACATAGGGTCACTGACACAGAAGTCCACAGATGCTCAGAGATTACCTGGTCCAAGTTTGTTCAACACACATATTCACAGTCCTTCCACATCTCCAAGCCACCCCCTTCCACACACCACTCCCCAGGTTACTCTTTCTGCTTGAACCTCAGCGATTACCCCCCCATGTAAAAAATGCCATTCGAGACAACGTCAATGGTCACAAAAGCCTTCCCTTTGTTTCACCAAATGTCTCTCCTTATTTCAGAGGCACCCAGGCCACCCTGTGAACTGTCTGTGCTAGTCCTGTGTGGCACCTCCATCCTCTGTGAGACCTTATAGCCAGACAAGGGGGGGGGGGGAGCAGACGGTGCTTCAGAGATAATACACAGGCCTCCTCTGTGAGCCCCACCCATTCTCTAGTATGGACAAAAAAAAAGCCTAGAATGAAAAAAAGAAGGAAAAAACTACCATTTAAAGCCCCAGAGATGTGTATTTGAACAAGCCAACAAAAATTCAGTAAGGTTAACCAGTGTGATGAAAATATGTCAAATGGTATATAAAAGCAGTATATGGTGCCCTGTGATTGCATTAATGTACACAGCTATGATTTAATAATAAATTTTTTAAAAATTCAGTAAGAAAGGCTAAAATCTGTGGTATTTGAAGCAAGAGAGTTCCCCCCCTCCTGTTCTAATTCATCCAAGTGGACACTCTGCCCCATACCTCTGCAGCCAAGAACACGGGGCTCCTTCTCCCCCGGCTCCCATTCCAAGGGTCTTGTTCTGGGGACAGCATTTCTCCTCCTGTCCCCCATTATGTGCTGCTGAGGCTAAGTCCTGAGTGAGTGAGGTTGAGAGCTAGAAGCTCCCTTCTGCCCAGGCCTCATTGTGCAAGCAGCACCTCACAGATAAGTGGACATTAAATCACAGGCCGAATAACCAATGGGTTAAAGAAAGAGTGTAAAAGAGAAATCAAAAAATACTTTACTATAAATGAAAATGAATATACAACGTACCAAACCTTTGAGGATGCAGCTAACGTGGCCGTGAGAGGGAAATTTATACCTATAAATGCCTTAGCAAGGTGGAAGAAATATCTTAAATAAATAACTTTCCACCATCAGACACTGAACAAAGAAGAGCAAACTTAAACCTAAAGGAATTAGATGGAAAGAAATAATAACTGAAGGGACAATTACTAGAAAAGAGAATAGAAAAATCATTAAAATCAAAGGCTGTTCTGGAAAAGATCAAGAAAGTGAAGACATCTTTAGTTTGATGAGGAAAAAAAGAGAGAACACTCAAATGACCAGAATCAGAAAGAGACACCATCACTACCAACCTTGCAGAGAGAGAAATGAGTAGAAAGGAATATAATGATCTGTATACCAACAAATTAGGTAGCTGAAATGGGCAGACTCAAGAAGAAATACACAATCTGAATAAACCTATAAGAATTAAATTGATAGGATTAATAATTTTTAAAAAACTAGCCACAGGCTTGGTGCCTGTGGCTCAAGTGGCTAAGGCGCGAGCTACATACACCTGAGCTGGCTGGTTCGAATCCAGCCCGGGCCAGCCAAACAACAATGACAGCTGCAACCAAAAAATAGCCAGGCATTGTGGTGGGCGCCTGTAGTCCCAGCTACTTGGGAGGTGCAGGCAGGAGAATCACTTGATCCAGGAGCTGGAGGTTGCTGTGAGCTGTGATGCCATAGCACTCTACCCAGGGTGACAGCTTGAGGCTCTGTCTCTACAAAAATTAATACCAGTTTGTCACAAACTCTTCCAAGGACTAGTAGAGGAGAAAACACTTCCAAACTCATTTTATGTCAATACTATGTGTATACCCAAACCAGACAAAGATATTCAAAGAAAAGAAAACGAGAGATTAATATCTCTTATGAATGTGGGTGCAGAAAACCTGCACAAAACACTATCAAATCAACAGCAACATATAAGAAGAATCATATGCCATGACCAGGTGGGATTCATCCCAGAAATACAAGGTTGGTTTACTTCAGAAAAATAATTAATGTAATATAGCACATCAATAGAATAAAAACAAAAAGCACACAATCTTCTCAATAGGCACAGAAAAAGCCTTTGATAAAACTCAACACCCTTTATGATTTTAGAATTAAAACAATTAGAAAGCTAGAAACAGAAAGGAACTTCCTCAACCTAATAAAGGTATGTCTGTGAAAAACCCCCAGTTAACATCAAACTTTGTTGGGTTTTTTTGTTTTTTTGTTTGAGACAGAGTCTCACTACATAGACCTTGGTAGAGTGCGTCACAGCTCACAGCAACTCAAACTCTTGGCCTTAAGGAATTCTCTTGCCTCAGCCTCCCAAGTAGCTGGGACTATAGGCACCTGTCACAACGCCCGCTTTTTTTTTTTTTTTGCAGTTGTCATTGTTGTTTAGCCAACTCGGGCTGGGTTTGAACCCGCCAGCTCTGGTGTATGTGGCCGGCGCCCTAACCACTGAGCTACAGGCACCGAGCCGACATCAAACTTAATAAAGAAAGATAGAATGCTTTCCTTCTAAAGCCAGGAACAAAACAAGGATGTCTACACTCTACTTCAACTCTTGGTTCAAGCCGAGTCAATTTGCTTTATCCCTATCAGAACCTCAACTAACTTCTTTGAAGAAACTGATGAGATAATTCTAAAATTCATATGGCATTTCAAAGGTACTAGAATAGCCAAAACAACTTTGTAAAATCAAAATAACCAGGCAGGGTGGCTCACGCCTATAATCCCAGCACTCTCAGAGGCTGAGGCGGGTGGATTGCTTGAGCTCAGGAGTTTGAGACCAGCCTGAGCAAAGCAGGATCCCATCTCTACAAATAGAAAAACTAGCCGGGTGTTGTGGCAGACACCTGGAGTCCCAGCTACTCGGGAGGCTGAGACAAGAGTATCGCTTGAGTCAAAGAGTTTGAGGTTGCTGTGAGCTGTGAGGCCCCAGGGCGGCTGCATGAGACTGTCTCAAAAACAAAACAAAACAAAATTGAAAGCTATAGCAGTAGCAGCAGTGTGGTACTGGCATCAGATAGACATACAGACACATGGGATAGAATTGACAGTCCAGAAATAAACCCTACAACTGTGGCAAATTGATTTTTGGTAAGAATGAAAAAACCTTTCAATAGGGAAAAGAAAATCCCCTCAACAAATGGTGCTGGAAGAACTGGATAGCCACTTGTGAAAGAATGGATTTGGATCCTTACCTCATAACAGCTTCAAAAATTAACTCAAAATGGACCAAATATATAAATTGGGGAGCTAAAACTAGAAAGCTCTTAGAAGAAAACAGAAGGGGGAATCTTCAGGACCCGGGATTTGACAAATGATTCTGAGTTATGACACCAAACACATGAGCAACAAAAGAAAAAATAGATTGGGTTTTCTCAAAGCTGAATACTTGGATGAGGCAGGTGGCTCATGCCTATAATCCCAGCACTCTGGGAGGCTGAAGCAGGAGGATCACTTGAGGTCAGGAGCTGGAGACCAGCCTGAGCACGAGTGAGACCTGGGCTCTGCTAAAAATAGAATAATTAGCCAAGAGTGGTGGCAGACACCTGTAGTCCCAGCTACTTAGGAGTCTGGGGCAGGACGATCCCTTGAGCCCAGGAGTTTAGGGTTGCAGAAGGTTCTGATGACACTATTACACCCTAGCCTGGGCAGCAGAGGGACACTTGGTCTTCAAAAAAGCTCCAAAAAACTAAATACTTTTGTGCTTCAAGGAACACTATCAAGGAAGTGAAAAGACAAGGCGCAGAATGTGATAAAAAATATTTGCAAATTACATATCAGAAAAGTGACTTCTATCCAGAACATATAAAGAACTCTCACATTTAACTGATAAAAAGGATAAATAACCCAAATTCTTAAATAGGCAAAGGATCCGAATAGAGATTTCCCCAAGAAGTTATTCAAATAGTCAATAAGCACGCAAAAAGATGTATGATATCATTATTTATCAGGGAAATTAAAATCAAAACCACAAGGGCTAGGTGTGGAGGCTCATGCCTGTAATCCTAGCACTCTGGGAGACCGAGGCGGGAGGATTCCTTGATCTTTGGAGTTCAAGACCAGCCTGAGCAAGAGTGAGACTCTGTCTTTACTAAAAAAAAAAAAGAAAATAGAAAAAGAAAACTAGCCAGGCGTTGTGGTGGGTGCCTGTAGTCCCAGCTTCTCAGGAGGCTGAGGTAGGAGGATCACTTGAGCCCAAGAGTTTGAGGTTGCTGTGAGCTGTGATGCCACGGCACTCTACCCAGGGTGACAAGAATGAGACTGCCTCAAAAAAAATTAATTAAAAGTAAATAAATAGAATCAAAACTGCAGTAAGATATCATATCACACACTCAGCAGGATGACGAGGATCAGAATATCAGATAATGACAAGTGTTGGAGCAGATACGGAGACGTCAGAAGCCTCCTACCCTGCTGTGGGGATATACAATGATGCAGCTGCTTTGCAAGAGTTTAGTGGCTCTTCAAATGACCAAACATAGAGTAACCATATGACCCAGCAATTCTACTCCTAGTATACACCCAAGAAAAATGGAAACACAGGTCCACCCAAAAACTTGTACACAAATATTCATAGCAACATTCATAATAGGCAAAAAAGTGACAACAACCCAAATGTCCATCAAGTAAGACACAGCAAAATGTGTGTCTGTTCACACATTGGAATACCAGTCAGCCGTGAACAGGAACCAAGGACTGATACTCAACACGCCAAGTGAAGAAAGCCAGTCACAAAAGATCACATACCACGTGATTCCATTTAGAGAAAAGGTCTAGAACAGGAAAACCAGCAGAGACAGAAAGTAGATTTGTGTTTGCCTGTGGCTGTGTGACAGGGTGACAGAAAGGCTACAGCTAGTGTACCAAGCTTCTTTCTGAGGCGATGAAAAGGTTCTCAAATTGACCCTGGTGACGATGGTGCTTATCAAAACCATTGAACCTGGTGGCGCCTGTGGCGCAGTGGGTAGGGAGCTGGCCTCATATACCAAGGGTGGTGGGTTAGAACCCGGGCCCCGGCCAGCTAAAACAGCAGTGGCAACTGCAACAAAAATAGCCAGGTATTGTGGCAGGTGCCTGTAGTCCCAGCTACTGGGGAGGCTGTGGCTAGAGAATCGCTTGAGCCAAAGAGTTTGAGTTTGCTGTGAGCTGTGACGCCACAGCACTCTACCAAAGGTGACAAAGTGAGACTCTGTCTAAAAAAAAAAAAAAAAAAAAAAAAATATATATACATATATATATATATATATTGAACCACAGACTTTCCATGGGTCAATTGTGTGGTATGGGAATTATCTCAATAAAATTTTATCACAGTAAATGAAAGAAAGACAGGAAGGAAGGAAAGGGAAGAAGGGAGAAAGGGAGGGAGGAAGTGAAAGACACCTGGAAGGGCGACCCAGGCCACCAATAGCGTAGCCGGAGAAGCTGGGGAAATCTCCTGGACGGGCGTCACACACCCTCACGCTCACACACCCCGCCAGTAAAAACATCCCTCTAGTCCTCAAGCTGACTCCAGCCCCAGCTCTGACTTGGGTAGAGAAATGTTTCAGTAAACAGCAGATGAATGCAACAATATTGAAAAATCCTGGAAGGCCAGCTCTGATCAGAGGGCGTGACTGTCCTTTGTCACAGACTTTCCAGGCTGCGATGCCCACACCAATATTGTCAGGATAGAGTTAAAATACGTTCAGTAAAGAGCAGCTACCCAGTGTGTCTGAAATAGACTGGTGCATAGATTGATTGACGTTCATTATCTGGAACAGGCTGTCATAAAGGGGAATGTGTGTCTCTGATCAAGATTGATAACTAAGGTGTAGGCATCCTTCCGTTTGGGCCCAACTCACCTGTTCAGCTTGACTCATCTTTGCTGATGAAGGGGAAGGAGAGGAAGGTCACAGGAAGAGCCTGCTTTTCTTTGCTTTCAGGTGTTGCTGCGGCCAGTTCATCAACCAGCACATTCCCCTTCCGCCAAACCTGACCCCCAGCAAAAATGGTGAAGAAGGCAAACAGGTGGAGGTGCAGCCTGAGAAATGGTCTGTCACCAAACACACCCACAGCTACCCGACGGATTCCTACGGGATTCTTGAATTCCAGGGGGGCGGATACTCCAACAAAGCCATGGTAAGAGAGGCGTTCAGACGTGGTGCCACGGGCACTGCAGCCTGCAGCAGAGGCTGGTCTGCTAGACCCCAGGCTGCAGGCACCTGGGTCTTCTTCAGGACTGTGGCTTAGTCTTCCCAAGTACTTCACTGCAAAGCTAAGAGGTACATTTGCGCATGTGACTTCTGAGCCATGAGACTTTGAAACTGGACACTGTTATAAAGAACATGGAGTGTCCCATAAATCCATACCAAAGCTCTGAATCCACAAACCAGCCTCTGGCCCAACTTTGTAACCACATACATTCCTCCATCTCCAGTATTGACGCAGAAATGCCCTTAAAAAAATTACTGTGGACCTGCAAACACCTTTAGATATGCTGGGAATCTCTGGAAATACTTTCCCCATTAGACGGGTGTAGGAGTCAGTTCACAGCATGCCTGGGTGTGCACTCAGCTGACCTGAGAAAGACCAAGGCCCCTCACATTTACGTACCAACAGGGAGTGGCTCTGCTTCTCTGATGAGCCCTGCCAGAGAAAGGGGGCTTCAGTACTGTGACCCCTTCTAGCTAATTCTTAATAAGACTCCCACATGGCCAGTCGGAGCCCTTTTGCAATTTCATTTTATTTTACTGGCCCAACATCATTGCTCAAGTAAAATTCAGTTGTGTTCCAAATACTGCAATGTGGTGTCTTCCGGAATGGTACCCTACATATTGGCATGGACACAGAGAAGCAATTCACTGAGACCCAGGCATCTGACCATGATTGACCTCTCCTTCACTTTGAGGAGAAGGTCAAGTCCAGATGTGGGCTCCTGACCACCCTTTCCCACTTGCTCAACAACGTCCTTCTTCACCTTCTTGGCCCTTGTTCTAGCTAAGCCAGCTTGGGAACTGATTCCTCCATGCTTAGGGTTGCCAGATAACATAAAGAACACCCAGTTATATTTGAATTACACACAATGAATACTTTTTCTTTTTTTTGGCTAAGCATGTCCCAAATATTATACGACTTATTGCATTTGATAAAAAGAATTTTATACTAAAACATTTTTCATTGTTCATCTGAAATCAGATTTAAATGAGTATCTTAGTCTGTACAACTGTTATAACAAAATGCCTTAGACTGGGTAATGTGTAAACAACAGAAGCTTATTGCTCACAGTTCTAGAGGCTGGAGAGTCCAAATCTGCCCCGGCAGATTTGACCTGGTGAGGGCTCACCCTCTGCTTCATAGACGGCACCTTTTTTCTGCACCTTCACGTGGTGGGAGAGGTGAACAAGTTCCCTCCAGCCTCTTAGAAGAGCACTAATCTCTTCTAAGGGATTTGGGAGGGCTCTCCCCTTACGACATAATCACTTTCTAAATGCCCACCTCTTAGCTCACCGCCTGTAGCTCAAGCAGCTAGGGCACCAGGCACATACACTGGAGCCGGCAGGTTCGAATCCAGCCCAGGCCCACCAAACAACAATGACAACTACAACCAAAAAACAGCCGGGCGTTGTGGTGGGCATCTGTAGTCGCAGCTACTAGGGAGGCTGAGGCAAGAGAATTGCTTAAGCCCAAGAGTTTGAGGTTGCTGTGAGTTGTGATGCCACAGCACTCTACCCAGGGCAACAGCTTGAGATTCTGTCTCAAAAAAATAAATAAATAAATAAATAAATAAATAAATAAATAAATAAAATAAATGCCCACCTATTGTTACTATTACCATAGGGATTAGGTGTCAGCATATGTGTTTGGGGGGAACGCAAACATTCAAACTGTAGTTCTGGGCATCTTGTATTTTTATAAATCCAACAATCCTCCCCAAAGCTCCTCTAAGTCAACTGGTCATAGACCCACAAAGGGGGCAGCAGGACCCTGAAGGAGAGACAAGCCAATTCTTACTTGGATGGCATTGATAGCCCATCCCCTTTGATGCAGAAAGCTAAACCAAGAGCAGGTGCTGAGCCTGGTCCGCTCTTTTGCAGTATATCCGTGTATCCTACGACACCAAGCCTGACTCACTGCTCCATCTCATGGTGAAAGATTGGCAGCTGGAGCTCCCCAAGCTCTTAATATCTGTGCATGGAGGCCTGCAGAACTTTGAGATGCAGCCCAAGCTGAAGCAGGTCTTTGGGAAAGGCCTGATCAAGGCCGCCATGACCACTGGGGCCTGGATCTTCACTGGAGGTGTCAGCACAGGTAAGAGGGGCCCCCTTTCCCTCCCAGAAATACACCAACTAGGACTCACTGCGGTCCCCAAAGAGCTTCCTAATTATTAGTGATGAAATACAAGACAGTGCTTCCTGATCATATTTATGATAAAACTGAAAGTAGCTTGTTTTTTCTTTGGTATGATTCCTTTTTAAAAAACATATGAAGTATACAATGATAGTGATAATGGTTGAAGGTTCGGTGTCACCTCCTATGTACGATTCCTTGGATTGAATTTTATACACACACGCACCATCTTCATTTAACCTCTCAACAATCTTCTTTCTATTTTTATGAGAGGGGAAACTGAGGCATAGAGTGGCTAAGAAACATGCCAGGTGTTCTGGCTCTCAACTTTAGCTGAAGGTGGCCAGGACACCCCAGTTACTGCCATCATTAGGTCTTGGAACCTTGTAAAGGAAACACTTGTGCAGTTCTCTGGTTTCTGTTTTGGTGCCTTTTCTAGAGCAGATGCAGGGTTGCTCGTGATTATAAGCACTTTGTTTGCATGGTGAAGATTAGTAAGCCTCAGCCCTGTTCCATGGGGGACACATTGGCTCACATCAGGTGTCCCTAAAGCTCATGAATAATGCCAGGATGGGAGAAGAGAGGCCTAAAGTATGACTCTGTGGCTGCTCACAGGTGTCATCAGCCACGTGGGGGACGCCTTGAAAGACCACTCCTCCAAGTCCAGAGGCCGGGTTTGTGCCATAGGAATTGCGCCCTGGGGAATCGTGGAGAATAAGGAAGACCTGATTGGAAAGGACGTAAGAGCTTTCTCCGTAGACGTTTTCAGGCTTTTAAATGTGAAGTCTTTGTGTTGAGATAATTGTAGACTCACATGCAGATGTAAGAAGTAATAAAGAGAGCTCCCTGCACCGTATGGCGTTTTACCACCATAGCAGGATATCACAACCAGGATAGGGACATTGATGCACCCAAGGTGTGGAATATCTCCTGTTGCCCTTGAATATCTAATTCCCTGCCTCTCCTGCTTCCTACTTAACCTCTAGAAACCACTAATCTGCCCCCTCCCCCATTTCAATAGTTTTATAAATGGTGTCATACAGAGTGTAACCTTTGAGGATTGGCTATCTTTTTATTTCACACAGTTGTCTGGACATTTGTCCAGGAAGCACCTATAAACATCCGTGTACAGGATGTCGCGTTCACCCAAGTTTTCACTTCTCTGTGATAAATGCCCAAGAGGGTAAACGCTAGGTTGACATTATGTAAAATAATTATTTTTGTGTGTATTTTAATATAACAAATGGCACAAAGAAAGCGAAGACAGGTTTAAGTGGAGTCGTCTCGTGTGTGTGTTCTGCTCACTGCCCCCGTGGGTCTGGGGTCTGAGATCTACAGCTCTGATTTGTGTCATGCACCGTCAGGTGACAAGAGTATACCAGACCATGTCCAACCCTCTGAGCAAACTCTCCGTGCTCAACAACTCCCACACACACTTCATCCTGGCCGACAACGGCACCCTGGGCAAGTATGGCGCAGAGGTGCGGCTGCGCCGGCTGCTGGAAAAGCACATCTCCCTGCAGAAGATCAACACAAGTAAGTTGATCTTACTTACTTGTGTTGTAAGTAAGGGGGGCCACAGGCACAGAAGCGGGGCTGACCCCACCGCCACAGAAACCAGGCCAAGGGGGCATGCCCAAGGGTGTGACATCTTTACCCTGATTCTTGTTAGATCAACAGAAAATGACTTCCCAGACCCTTTATCTTTGCCACCTTCCAAACTGTATCCATTAATCACATGGTGATGCTTTGCCCCAAGTTCACACATTGGCTCAAGAAACAACCCTTCAGGCCCAGCATGGTGGCTCATGTCTATAATCCTAGCACTCTAGGAGGCTGAGGCAGGAGGGTCCTTTGAGCTCAGGAGTTCCAGACCAGCCTGAGCAAGAGTGAGACCCTCATCTCTTCTAAAAATAGAAAAACTAGCTGGGTGTCATGGCAGGCGCTTATAGTCTCAGCTCCTTGGGAGGCTGAAACGGGAGGATCCCTTGAGCTCAAGAGTTTGAGGTTGCTGTGAGCTATGATCACGCCACAGTACTCTATCCTGGGGTAACAGACTCTGTCTCAAAAAAAAGAAAAGAAAAAGAAGGAGGAGAAGAAAGAAAAGAAAGGAAAGAATGAAGGAAGGGAGGGAGGGAAGGAGGAAGGGAGGGAGGGAAGGAGGGAGGGAGGGAAGGAGGGAGGGAGGGAGAATCCTTCAGGGGTTACCATGGTAATAGCATTGCCCACAATGTTTACAGTCAATGATGACTGTAGCTTTTTTTTTTTTTAATGTTTAATTTCTCAAAGACTTAGAACAGTGTCTTCTTCTATCAACGGATACATGTTGGGTGATCACTGAATAGCTCCATAGCTCTGGGTCTTTTACCCAGACGGAGATGGCTGGGTGGGAACATCTCTAGAGAGAGTTGCAGCAGCCGTCGGCTCCTGACCTCCTGACGGAGGATCGTCCTTGCCCGTCTGGGTGGCATAGCCTGGAGTAGGGCTGCTGCTGTGGGGAAAATGCTGAGGTGGAACTAGAAGGGAAAGAATGATGATAACTGGTTAGAATTAAAATAATCTCTTGGAACAAGTTCATATTTCAACGATTCCTACTGCTGAATAATTGTTAGATGATCTTAAGGACAATTTTGTTTTTACCATTACTGGTGAGATTCTTGTGAAAGACAACACAGGCCTGGAAAATGTAAGGGACCGTGACACTGCCCAAGTGGGAGAGTGGGAATGGCCTGTCAGGAAAAGTTATGGACTTCCAAGAACCAGCTCTCGATGGATAAACTGGTGACCAAATGTTTTTGTTCTCACATCTTTAATTCTCCGGACTTGTGAGTTTTCACACTGCCTTCCTTCCCCTGGCCGTGTGACGTGTGGGCTTCCCTTTGTCATCCTTTGCCTAGGGCTCTGAGCAGGGCAGGGACAGCAAAGGGGTGCCCAGTCGTCACCTCCACACGGAGCTTCGGGGAGTCCAGCCTAAGTCAAGAAGAACTTCTACTCCATTTCCAGAAAAGAAGGTGGATTGGCCCCCATATTCCTGAAGATCTAAGACAAGCCTTGCTTGGGTTGGAAATCTCCACGGCAGAGTCCTGGTCATCTCTGTCCATTTTTCCAGGATCTCTTGGTCAGGGCTTGGAACACTGCAGACCTTCAAAGTCTGTTTGCTGAAATGAACGTACCTGTAATTATTCTGGTAGGAGACAGCAGCCTCATTCCAAATATTTAAGAGTATAGAAATGCTTCGTGAAAGAAAACCAGACACTCTAAATCCTCCCACTTGAAATTCTCAAGTCTTCTCATAACCTGTGCCAGCAGATTTTATCTGAATCCCTTCAGAATTGTGAAACCAAGGACCCTCCTCCTACTTACCCTTTGTGAATGTTAATCAACCAATTCCCACCACAGCTAGCAGACACGTGTGTAACAGACTCACAGTGTGTGCTCAGCTGTGGCCGGTTTGGAGTAGAATCACACAGAAGGCAAAGTTGTCCCTGATCTTCTTGCCTTCCCTCTGCAGAACCCTCCTGCAACCATCTGCTCCCCAGAGCCTGCCTTGCTGGTTCTGCCACCAAATGTCAGCCTGCATCTGCTACGTTGTAGAAGGGTCCTATTATCTCATAAAGACAGAGGGAGGAGTCTGACTAATAGGGGTCAGTGTGTTTGCCTCATTCCTGGCACTGGGGGCAGAGGCAACAGCAACAGTAAAGTGCCTGTACTACTTGGATGCCCCTTAAAGTTTGCAAAACTCTTTGTTAGCCAGACACGTCCATGCATCTTATACAGGGCTCCACAGGAGGCCAGGGAGGCATTGCGATAACTCACTTTTTATAGGTGGGCCCCTAAGGCTCAAGATGGTTTGATGATTAGTCCAGGGACAGAAGTGGCCAGAAATTGAGTGACGCTTCCCTATGGCTCCCCTGTCACGACATTATCTATATAGCATACCACACTGCACACCACAGGAGATGGCCCTGGCTGGGAATTTCAGACCCTGGGTTTGGGCAGCGAAGGAGGTAAATTTTCAGTAAGAAAGCATCTTTCGAAGGTTCTCACAGTCACCTTGAGATAGGCCATTAAGTTACATGGAGCTTAACCACATGTGGGCCAGAGTGTTTAGGATTTTGAGGTCCTGGTTTTTTCACGGAGGTCATAATATGGGGTTTGAATACTGTCGGTCATCACATGCTTGAATTCCTTCCAGCCTCTTGGTAAACACGACTGCCGCATGGAGCATCTGTTATGTTTTTGCTCTTGAGTGTATTTCAGAAATTAAAACGGGCCAACGAAGGACTCAGGCCACTGGTGCGACCAGCAAATGTGGTCTATGTTACAGGACTGGGGCAGGGAGTGCCCCTCGTGGGCCTCGTGGTGGAAGGGGGCCCTAATGTGGTTTCCATCGTCTTGGAATACTTGCGAGAAGACCCTCCGGTCCCCGTGGTCATTTGTGATGGCAGTGGACGAGCCTCGGACATCCTGTCCTTTGCACATAAGTACTGTGAAGAAGGCGGGTAAGATTTCTGAAACACAGGGAAGGGCGGGTTCCGAGATGCCCCCCTGCCAGGCCAAGAGGAGAAAGTGTGGGGGCCAGCTGAGACCCCGGGCATGTCTAAATCATCAGGGTCTGCTAGGTCTCCTCTCCCGTTCCCTGAGGTCAATCCCCGGGGAAACTGTCAGAGCAGGATGTTTCTGAGGAATTCTCTCTGTGGTGGAACCACCTCCCTGCCATCTTCATTTTCCCTTAGAACAGTGGTTCTCAACCTTCCTACTGCCGCAGCCCTTTAATACAGTTCCTGGGGGTCACAACCCCCAGGTTGAGAACTGCCGCCTTAGAAGGTTTGCAGCAAGGCTGGGGGTTAGGACAGGTGCGAATGCTGTGTCTGGCTGTGGTCGCTTTGTGTCTCCTGTGCCAGCACATCCTTCCACAGCAAAGTGTCAAATCAAAGACACCAGAGGGACGTAGAGATGTCTGATTTATTCATGCACAGATTTAACTTGCCTTGCTTTGTCTCTTTTGTGCTTCCTTTGAACAGGGTAATAAATGAGTCCCTCAGGGACCAGCTGCTCGTTACCATTCAGAAAACATTTAATTACAACAAGACACAATCCCATCAGCTGTTTGCAATTATAATGGAGTGCATGAAAAAGAAAGAACTCGTAAGTGTCCTGAATTTATTTCCAAACAAGCTCTGTCGAGAGGATTGTTTCCTTTCCTAATTCTGCCCATGTGTGCAGATGGAGCTGTTCATGTTGTAGTTTGGCCACTTCTAAGAGGCAGTTGACACGTCCAGACCAAACTGACAGTCGTGCCCACGTGACGGAGGCACAACAAACCCATCCAGGGGACAGTCCCAGGTGCTTTCAAACCTCCGCAAATGGGAGATGACATCAGACCACATTGCACAACTCTGAGGTTCATAATATTAATCAGATTTAAGACCCAGGAAGAAAGACGTATATCACCCTGTTAGATGTGCATCCAAAGTTCTGTCATTTCATTTTCCAAACGCAGTAATTATTTCCCACTCCTTCCTTCCATGCGTTTATGGGGAATAGGTACTCATATTGTGCACACAAGATAGCCTCTTCAAAATTCTAAATGTACACTTCTCCTACAAATTTCTCCTATCTGATCAGATACAGCTGCAAATAATCTAATCAGGATCCAGACACAGCTTCATGGTCAACAAGAGCAAGGCTGCACTTCTGGAAATCAAAAGCACTTGGTTTTATTATGTGTGGGTCTCTGTGGTCGTTTTGTGAAAACACATCTATCCTCCCTCTTGGTTTTGACTTTACTGTAATTCAGCCATTTACTTTTTCAGGTCACTGTGTTTAGAATGGGCTCTGAGGGCC
This sequence comes from Loris lydekkerianus, assembly GCA_963574355.1. NCBI lineage: Eukaryota > Metazoa > Chordata > Mammalia > Primates > Lorisidae > Loris > Loris lydekkerianus. The sequence goes on from CAUYPK010082894.1 coordinate 23,012, forward strand.
AGCAGGACATTGAGATGGCCATTTTAACTGCCCTACTGAAAGGTGAGCTCCTGTCCCTTTGATACTGGTCTGGCCAGCAAGCCGTCCCCCTCCTCGCCTCCCAGGGACCACGTCTGTGGGTGCTGGAGCCCCAGGCTGACCAGGCTGCCTAGAGTGGTCTCAACACAAGCCGTAGTGGAATGGCAGGCTCAGTATGGGTTGGAGGGGGAGAAGGCGGGGTTCTGTGGGTGCCATGGACCATAATAGGCAGAACCATCTCCATTTGTAACTGTTCTAGGAGGCCTCCAATTCAGAGTGTCAACATGGAACAGTTTTTTATTTGGGACTGCTCTGTCCTGCGGCTCTCTGCCCAATTTCCCTATCCTGCCTCTAATGATGGGCTTTGGTGTGGTGTTCGTGGGGTGGGGTCTGTTCTGGGACACATACTTCCCCCTGGCCTCTTGGCTAGCCTGGGGCCACGAAGGAGGCAGGAGACAGAGTCATGGTCAGGCGGGCAGCTGGCGGTGCTGTGCTGGCCTCTCTGTGGGCCAGGGGCTGGTGCTCTTGGGAGGGCCTGGTCTGACCTGGCCTGGTAGGGTTCCTGCCATTTTGTAGATGAGAGTCCCAAGTCACTGGATTCCTGGACTGGAACCCTCCCCTGATCCTCCCAAGAAGACCATGTGCTGCTGGCATGAAAAGAGACTGCCTCCCCTTCCTCCCAGGAAGATCTCTGAGACAATGGAGTTCTTAGCTTTGCAGCCTTATTCAGGACCAAGAAAAAAGGCAGCGAAGCTTAGTTCCAGGGTGGCCTTGAGCCAGCCCAGGGGAAACTTATGTTTACCACTCAGCTCCTGCCAAACCCAAGTGGTCCAGGCTCAGAGTAAAACATCGCCCTTGTTTCTTGCCTTTCCAGGGACAAATGTATCGGCTCCAGATCAGCTGAGCTTGGCGCTGGCGTGGAACCGCGTGGACATAGCTCGAAGCCAGATCTTTGTCTTCGGGCCCCACTGGCCGGTGAAACTGTTTTTTTCAACTCGTGTCATTTATTTATCATGACTTTGTAGAGATGATATATTAGTATGTTCTCCCTTGTGACCTGGATCTCAGGAAATTATCAAGGTTTCTGATGATTCCATGTGTAATCCAATAAGATCATTAGAAGATATTGCTCTTTAACTTCACAGAACTAACAAGAACTGAGGGCTCCCAGCACTAATTCCAGATTCAAACCAGTACTCTTGAAGAAATTAACCATCAAACAGTTTAGTGTTGTTAGTGACAGAGGGTTTTTATCCTTTTAAAGAACAAGAAGAAGAAAGAAAATAGCTCATTAAAATGAAGTGTGGTGCAGCTATCCAGGGCATTGATTTTTCACCCATGTTCCACAAGACACTAGAGGCCTAGAGAACTCCGCGTGTGTGTGTTCTGTTCTGTGTGTCATGGGTGGCGTTTGTGATGTGCTTGTGTGGTGGTTTAGTGCATTGCCTGTGGTGTGTGTGCATCTCAGCGGATGTGGATGTCTGCTGTGCGGGGTGTCTGTGGTGTCTGCACGGGGTGCAACGTGGGGAATAGGACACATACGTAGGTGAGTGTGTAAGGCATGAAGGCACATCTGTGTGTGAGCTAGATGGTGTGTGTGTCGTGCATGTCTGTGTGTACGATCGTGTGTAGGTAATGTGTGAGTGGCACAGTGGGTGCGTGTTTGCTTGGGGACTAGCATGTGTGTGTGTGATATAGGACAAGCAGTGTTTGTGTGGTGTGTGTGTGCACAGAACGAACACGTGTGATAATAGTTCTAGGCATCCTATGCCTCCTTTATTTTTATTTTTTAATTCTTCTTTTTTTTAAGACAGAGTCTCACTATATTACCCTCAGTAGAATGCTGTGGCATCACAGCTCACAGCAACCTCAAACTCTCGGGCTTAACTGATTCTCTTGCCTCAGCCTCCTGAGTAGCTGCGACTACAGGCACCTGCCACAACACCCAGCTATTTTTTGGTTGTAGTTGTCATTGTTGTTTGGCAGGCCTGGGCCTGGTTCGAACCCACCAGCTCCGGTGTATGTGGCTGATGCCCTAGCTGCTGAGTTATAGGCACTGAACCTCCTGCGCCTCCTTTAATCAAAGCAGTGTCTTTTTTTTGGTTTTTTTCTGGGTTTTTGTTTATTAAATCATAGCTGTAAACATTATGCATTTGTGGGGTACAATGTGCTGGTTTTATATACAATTTGGAATGCTTACATCAAACTGGTTAACACAGCCTTCACCACACTTTCTTAATTATTGTGTTAAGACATTTATACTCTACACTTAATAGATTAGACATGTACCCTTGCAAAATGCCTTGATCCTCTGTGAAGCCTAGAACTCAGGGAAGAATTTTGTTTGCAAAAAGGGCTGCTTAAAAAGCAGAGGCAGGAGTCTAGAAAGGGCTCATGTTAGTTTTTAAAAATTGTATTTCTCCAACGGTGCCTGTATACGGCCACACGTGCATTTCATTTTTTCTAGCGATTTGTTATCACATTAGTGAGCAGCTTTTATGGGGTAAGACCAGCATCTGAAAGGAGTCATGTGTGGGGCAGAGAGAGAGAGAGTGTGTGTGTGTTTTGCCTACAGAAGTGCCCAAATTCAAAAAAAAGTACCATACTTTAAGTATTTTAATTCTGTTTTTAAACTTTTGGTTTTCCTTGGTAATAAAGGGATTCAGAGCAAAATAGATCCCTCCATGAATAGCTGTGAGGCAAAATGATGTGACCGTGAATCTAGAAAATTCCAGAATCAATTATAAGGAGTGGTTTGCTACTCAAGAAGGTCCTGATGCACTTCCACTCAGGAGGGACGACCCTGGGCTCTTGGCTTTATTTCTTTTCAAGGGACGGCAGCTGTACTGGGGATGAGCTTCCCAGTCAGCCACAGAGAAAGAGAGCCCCTGTTACAGGGTCATAGGATGGGTCCATGCCAAGAGCCAGCCACAGCACATAGGACCTGCTCCACTTCACATGACTGTCGGCAATAAGTAATTTATAGAAAATACAGACAAGCAAAAAGAAGGAACCCATAACTGAGACCCCACGGCCACAGGAAAGCTCTGCAGCTCTGGGAGTGTTGTGTAACATCATTTATCCACTCAGCATATCAGCATTAATTATTCTTCAACCATCTTTTCAATCCTGCTTGGGCATCTCTGCTTTCTATTATCCAGTTCATTCAGAAATAGGGTTTTCAGATCAAATAATGGACAAGTGGAAGCCCCAGCACCACCTCCCAGAGTGTTTAACTGTCTCTATTCAGTTTGGCCAGCAGGTGCCTTGATGAGCTGACACTGCACATTTTGTCACTTTTTCTTGATTACCCACCTGAAGGTGTATCCATCATTTTTCCACTTGGAATTAGAAGGAAATGGGTCACTTGCATTGGATTTGATAGCTGCCTATTTAATTCTTTCACTGGTCCCCTTCATGGTGGCGAAGAAAGCACTGAGCTGTCTACTTCAGACTCCCATTGTGTATACTAAGGAAATTAGCTCCACACCTCACCTCCCTCTCCTTACAAGTTCAACCTTCCTAGTTCAACCACCTTGACCTTTTATGTGCTTGATGGAGTCGATGCTTACATGTGATTCTTTAATCATTAGTAAGCTTCTGTTTACATCTTGCTGTCTAGTCATCGTTATGTTTTCCTATTTGGTCTCTACATTGAGTCGAAACATGGAGAAACCAGCAGATTTTACACTGTTGTGATGACATGGAGATGGTCCACAGCACAGTCTTCACTTAACAGTAGGATTGAACTCAGAGAGAGAAAGGTTCCCGGCACACCTGGGCCACACAAAGAAAACATGACAGGTGTCAAGGTCTCACAGTTCACCTATTATTTAGAATTGCATGTGACTTTGGCTGGGTGAGGTGGCTTATGCCTATAATCCCAGAACTCTGAATTGCTTGAACTCAAGAATTCAAAACCAGCCTTACCAAGAGCAAGACTCCATCTCTACCAAAAATGGAAAAATAGCCAGGTATTGTGGTGCACACCTGTAGTCCAGACTACTCAGGAGGCTGAGGCAAGAGGATTGCCTGAGCCTAAGAATTTGAGGTTGCTGTGAGCTATGATGATGCCATGGCACTCAACCCAGGCCAACAGATTGAGACTCTGTCACAAAAAAATTATGTGCGACATTTTAGTTTCCTTCGCTTTTTTTTTTTTTTTTTTAGGTTTCCTTCACATTTGGACCAGGACTTCTTTGATTAGATAATGTTCACTTTTCTCTGCATTTTTAATGGATTCTCCTTTTTCTTTTTAAAATTTGCCATCACACCTCTGTCTCACCTATCCTCTTACTCATTTCTGTCCCACATCTTCCTGAAGAATCATTCAAAGCCTCATGATGACCTGGCCCAATCTGCCCGGGGTGCTCGAAGCCTGCTGCACAGCTATGTGCTTCAGACATCCCTGTGCGGTTCTCTGAAATGGTCCATTCCTGCCTAGATACTGTGTCTTCCTCCCCCTCAGATTCTTTTTTCATTTTGCTAAAGTATATCTTCAAGTAATTTTTACATAAAAGCATGTGAGAAGATCACTCCGTCTGTTTTTTACAGCTAACAGAATTCCACTGACGGAGTAATTTATAAAGAACTGAAATTTATTTCCCGGAGGTTGGCAAGTCCAAGATGAAAGGGCCACCATGTGGCAAGGGCCTTCTTGCTGCATGGCCCCATGGGGGAAGGCAAGAGAGCAAGGCGGGGGGGGGACTCTTAAAAAAACAAAACCCACTCTTTCTCGGTGATATGTCCACGCTCCAGATAAGGAACTCATTTCCTCAATGAAGACATTAATCCATTCATCAGGACAGAACTCTCAGAACCCAACTGATTCTTAAAGGTTTCACCACTCAACACTGTTGCATTGGGGATTAAATTTCCAACAGATGAACTTTGGGGCTCACGGAGGTGACCCTTCTGTGTTTTAACAGGTCTGGAAAAGATCTGCTACACACAAGATCATGACCGTCCTGTGAGTCTCATTCAGTTATACATGAACCATTGTTTTCTCCCAGATACATTTGAAGGTCTACTCTTTTTTTCTTCTTAGTGCTTTGAAATTTCACAAGATAGTATCTTCTGTGTCAAGACAATGAAAAGAGACGTGTCAAACTCAAGTACTTACATTCCCATTCATATATCACTTCAATTCTTGGTAGTTGAAGGCCACTTTAGGCTGACGGCCTGAACCAGCTCTGGGAAATCCTCTCCAGTCAACTGTTGGAGTACTTCTTTCTTCATTTTCTCTCTGCACCTGAAATTTCTAGGAGTGAAGCCAGTATTGGTCTCCTCCCAGGTTGACCCTCCATTTTCTCTTTTTTAATCTATCATTTTGCTGTCTGTTTTTGGAAATCTCAATTTTTTTCCTTAAGATGTTATACTACTTTTAGCCTATAGTGCCTGCTACTTGGGAGGCTGAGGCAAGAGAATCACTTAAGCCCTAGAGTTTGAGGTTGCTGTGAGCTGTAACGCCACGGCACCGTACCCAGGGTGACATAGTTGAGACTCTGCCTCAAAAAAAAAAAAAAGATTTTATACTACTTTTTTAAATTTTAGATAATCATATTTTTAATATTTTAGAAAGTTTTCTTGTTCCTAAATGGCCCCATTTTCATATATGCCTATTTCATCTTATAGATGCAATATCTGAGGAATTGAATTGGATTTGAAGTTCTCTTCTGTTCCCCGAATGATCTCTATTTTTCTCCCTGGTCAGCAGCTCCCTTTGTTTGTTTGTTGTGGTGGTGGTTGTTCTATTGACTTTCTGAAATGCTGAAGATCTTTTACTGTCTTCCCACATTTCGGAATGAGAAACAGGAATGCTTAATTAGCATGGAAGACTATTTTGCCAACAGGCTTTTCCAGGAATTCCCTGCTGGGGAATGGGAGTTTCCACTGAACAGCTTTCCTTTGCCATGTGCAGAGTCCCCATACAGGCTCCATTCTTTAGCAGATATCCTCTTCGTTTCTCCCGGGAGGGAAGCCCAGGGAGGCAGTAGCTTGCTCTGTACCCACTCACCACAGTGGTGGTCTTAGAGTAGAAGAAGGGGAAGAGTCTCCTGCTCAGTGCCCCGTCCTTCCCCCAGGCGCCACACCTTCTGCCCACCACCTACCCTCCCTCTTCTATGTGTCCTAGAAAACCTCATCCCACCTCCATAGCAACCTCCACATCTCACAATTCGGGTTTCAGACTCCTCTCACTGGTTCTAACTATTCCATCAGCAGTTCTAAACATCTGTTATTAACTCTGGCTCATCTCTTCTCCCTGAAATAGGTTTTTCCTTTTTTAATGTCCTCTGCTGTCATTTGTCCTTCCCCATCTCCCTACTGTAGAATATATAGCCCTCTAAAATCTTTCTTTAATAGGTAAAGCACTCAAGAAATTACGGGCTTGTGAATCTATAATAATTCTAGAATTCTTGATATAATAGAGAGCTCATGATAGGGAGGACTTAAGAATTCTAACACAATAACACAGACACATTGTTCTCTGTTGCATTTCGAACAGAGATGCTAGATTCGGTCCATCTTGTCTGCCTATCCAGATTCTTAAAATTCCAACTACGGCATCCATCTCACCTTCCTCTTGGCCTAAACAAAGCCTGTGAGCACTCTACCCCCTCTCTAGTCTATCACACTTCTCTTATTTTCTAGGATTCTTCCAGAACATTTGTTTTTGAGCTATTTTTGTTGGAGGGAACCCTTTCTACAAATAACTTCTAGTGCAGAGCCTCAGAATGTAAAGCAGATGAAAGCCAAGCCACCCCAAAGACCCTTCTCAGAACCAAGGGCTCCACCTGCCCAGGCTGAAAGCTGCTCTTCTGATATTACCAAGAATGCTCTTGGAACTTGGGGTGTGAGCCATGAAGTTAGAGTGGGTGAACTTGTTTGAGTTCAGGGACTCATCACGATGCCTGACCACATCTCTTTTACCTTTTCATTCTCTTCAACAGCAAACACAGAAGCCAAAGGGGGTGGTGGGAGAGGTTGTCTGCTTCTCATTAGCTCAGCAGCAGCAAATGGTGGAATTAATCTCTAGTTCCATCTTCTTGGAATAAATCAAGCTTAAAAATAAAATCCAAATTTGTACTCATTCATTTAACAAATGATGGTCGACTTCTCCCTGCGTGCCAGGCCCTGGTTCTTTCTAGGTGCTGAGGACATTGGGGTGAGTAAGACAGACGTGGTGTGGGCCTTGCCGGACTATCCAGTGGTGTTGGGGTAGACATAAGGGTGGGAGAGGGCAGGAAGAAGGAGGCAAACATAAGACAGATAACCGGACAAATAACTGGATTACAAATCGTAGCAAGTGCTAAGAAGGAAAACGCACAACCCCATGAGAGAGAACAGGGGGCGGGGGGGTTTGGAAGAGAAATTTTTACTGACGCATCAGGTAAAGACCTCTCTGAACAAACAGAGCTAACACCAAGATGGGGCAGGTGAGAAGTGAGGGACCAGTACCTTCCACCCAGAGGAAAGAATAAAACGGCCATTGGCAAATAGTTGGAGAAAGAAAAGACAGTGTGGGTGGGATGCAGAGTGGGAAAGGATGAGTCAGGAGCTCACAAGCAGGCCCGGAGCTGTGTGCTACAGAGCCCTGCAGACCCAGTCAAGGACTGAGCACTGGTCCTAAAAGCTTGGGGAACCACTTAAGGACTTTAAAACATAACAGAAAGAGGTGGCACCTGTGGCTCAAAGGAGTAGGGCGCTGGCCCCATATACCGGAGGTGGTGGGTTCAAACCCAGCCCTGGCCAAAAAAATAAATAAATAAAAATAACAGTAAGCATTTATGTGCCCACATAGTTTCTGCAGGTGAGGAATGTGGGAATGGCTTAACTGGGGAATTCTGGCTCAAGGGCTTTCCTGAGATGTTGTCAGGAGACAGTAGAGGCTGAGGCCGCAGCCATCTGAAGGCTGGAGGGTCGCCTCCCGGGGTGGCTCACCTAGTCCTCAGCCAGTGGACTTGGCTGCTGGCTGGGGGCCTCAGCTCCTCCCATGGAGATGCTCCCCAGGCTGCCTGAATGTTTTCCCAGCACAGTATCTAGAGAGTTCTGCTTTTCTTTCTGGTCTGTCCACTTTGTTTCCGTCAACTGTTGTGTCACTTTGTTTGCTTACTTCCCCCCCCCCCCAATTTCTTAATTGTGATAAAACACATGTAATGTAAAATTTACCATCTTAACAATTTTGAAGCGTTCAGTGGTATTAAGTACACTCATACTGTTGTGCAACCATCTCCACCATCCATCTCCAGGAGTTCTCATCTTGCAAAACTGACACTCTGTACCCCCATTACCCCTTCTCCTCAGCCCTTGCAATCATCGTTCTGCTCTCTGTTTTTACGGATTTCACTACTCCAGTGGAATCAGAGTATCGGGTCTTTTATGGCTGGCTTATTTCACTTAGCATAACGCCTTCAAGGTTCATCACGTCACAGCATGTGTCAGAATTTCCTTCCTTTTAAGAATTTTAATATCCCGTTGTGTGTCTATACATTGCCTTTTGCTTATCTATTCATGCATTGATGGAGACTTGGGTTGCTCCCATGTTCTCGAATAATGCTGCTGTAAGTACAGGTGTGTACACACAGCTTCAAGACCTGCTTTCAATTCTTTGGGATATATACCCAGAAGTGGAATTGTTAAATCACATGGTAATTCAATTTTTAATTTTTATGGAACCACCATACTCATCGCTTAGCACCTTAACAATTTTACACCATCGTACATTTCTACCACAGTGCATGAAGTCTCCAATTTCTCTCCATTTTTGCCAATATTTGTTACTTTCTGTTGTTTTGGTAACAGTCGTCCTAATGGGGGAGAGGTAGGATCTAAGATGCTTTGCTGTGCATTTCCGTAATGTAGTGATACTGAGTGTATTTTTGTGGCCTTGTTGGCTATTTCTATGCCTTCTTTGGAGAAATGTCTATTCAAGTCATCTGACTGTTTTTTAATCAGTTAGGTTGTTTTTTGTCTTTGAGTTTTAGAACTTCTCTATATATTCTGGATATTAATCCTTTAACATGTATATGATTTACAAATATATTCTGTGACTGCCTTTACTCTGTTGACAGTATCTTTTGACAGACAAAATTTTTAAATTTTCACAAAGTCCACTCTATTTATTTTCCCTTTCTTCCTCTTTGGTGTCATATTCAAGAATTGAATTCCCCAATCCAATACAGTGACACTTCTGTGTATTCTTCTAAGTATTTCATGGTTTTAACTTTCATGTTTAGGTCTTTGATCCATTTTGAGTTAACGTTTTCACTAGTGGTTCCAGAGGTCCAGCTGTCCACTTGTTGTGCTGTGTCACTTTTTCATTCTGCACCACGATGGTCTTGTCTGCATGAGGAGTCAGCTGAGGCACTTTTTCATCCATATCTCTATGTTGACCTCCCTCAGCACAATCTCTGCCCCACCTCATAGAAGGATTTTAAGCAGGAGAATTACGTGGCTCCATTTATGTATTTAAAGATCACTCTGGTTGGCCGTGGTGGCTCACACCTGTAATCCCAGAACTCTGGGAGGCCAAGGCGGGTGGATGGCTTGAACTCAGGAGTTCAAGACCAACGTGAGCAAGAATGAGACCCCGTCTCTACTAAAAATAGAAAAACTATCTAGGAGTGGTGGAACAGATATGTAGTCCCAACTACCCAGGAGGCTGAGGCAAGATGATCACATGAGCCCAGGAGTTTGAGGCTGCTGTGAGCCATGATGTCTCTGCACTCTAGCCAGGGGCAACAGAGTGTCTGTCTCAAAAAAGAAAAATTAACTGGGCATGCTGACATACATCTGTCATGGCACTTGCTTGGGAGGCTGAGCCAGGAGGATCACCTGAGCCCAGGGGTTTGAGGTTGCTGTGAGCTGGGTTGAGGCCATGGCAGTCTAGCCTAGGGAACAGAGTGAGACTCTGTCTCAAAAAAAGTCACTCTGAACTTACTGTGGAAAATACACTGGGAAACTACAATGGCAGATGTGCGGAGCCCTGTTAGTAGGTGTCACTTTGGACTAGAGCAGAGGTAGAGAAGAAGGGAAGAACTGGCTGGAAATAAGCAGTAGTTAGCATTCAACATGGCTGCCCTTGGGAATGACTTGATCCCGGAGGAGGGCAGTGGAGGGAGGGAGATGTCAGCAGTGCTGCCAGGGTTTCGCACACCTGGTGAGTTGTGGTGCCACTTCCCTGAGATAAGGGACGACTGCTGGGTTGAGGAGCGGTCCTGAGTGTGATTTTGAACGTAAGAAGCATGTCTTTGGGACATGCAAGTGGAGATGCTGAGTAGGCAGCAGGGACTCGGGAGGAAGGGGACTGCAGCTAGGAAGGGGGGGGTGCACATTTCTGGTGACCACTGGTGTGGGTGTAGATGAAGGAGCCAGCATCAGGGAAGGGGAGGGGGCTGAGGGCAGAGCCCAGAAGAACCTTGATGCTTAAAGCTGAATTGAGCAGCAGCGGCCAGACAGGGAGGAGGGAAGCAGGGAGGCTGTGGTGCCTGAGAACCAGCACAGAGGCTCTAGGAGGATGGGGCTGTGCATTCAGACGTGCCAAGGACTCAGCATGAGGAGGACTGAGAAATGCCCATCATCAGTGACCAGAGCCAGAGCCCTGGATAGGCAGAGAGGGTGCAGTGTGCACGTCGGAGGGTGGAAAGAAAGGAAACAGAGGCTCCACGGGCAGACAGTCCCCAGCAGAGCTGGCCAGAGGCACAGGCAGAGAGGACACTAGCAGGAGGGGCAGGCGGTTTAAGTGCTGCTCTGGGTGTACACCAGATCACCCCCACCCTGTGTTCTCCCCAGACCACAGGACAAGGCCAGTGGACAGGCCTGCTTCTGCTGTCCCTCCTGTTCTCTGGAGTGGAGCACACTCTCCCCTTAATGAATCCAATCTGTCACCACACTGCACGCATCTCGTTGATACCCAGAGGGCTTTTAACCCACCGATAAATTCTAGTTCATGTTCACATTCAGGAAGGTGTCTGTGGTCATATCTGCTATCTCTGATCCCTTCACAGTCATTTTCTCCTATATTAGGCAATATGGACATACCATATATACTCGAGTATAAGCTGAGTTTTTTCGGCATAAAATTTATGCCAAAAAAACTCGGCTTATACTCGAGTATATATGGTATCTTCTTGGCAACTTTGGACGTTCCTCTCAGCACCTTTCCTTTAAAGCACACGTCAATCAAAATAGCAGCCACTCTAAGTATGTGACACCACTGTGGCAAGCAAGGGTGTATAATATTGGTGCATGTGAGTAACCGTGGTCCACAGCATCAGGGCTTTCTCCACCAGACAGCCAGGCCTGTGGTGACTGTGTGTGTACACGTGTGCATATGGGGGACATGTGTGTTTACTACATGTTGTGCTTGTGTAGTTCGTATGTGCATGTACAGGGGGCTTGTCTTAGAACGAGGGACAGCCTGAAGATCTTTTCTCAACTCTGCTTTCTGTGGCCCGCAGCCCCTGGGAAGCCTGGCCCCCCCGACAGATAGCAAAGCCACGGAGAAGGAGAAGAAGCCTCCCACAGCCACCACCAAGGGAGGGAGAGGAAAAGGAAAGGGCAAGAAGAAAGGCAAAGTGAAAGAAGAAGCGGAGGAGGAAACCGACCCCCGGAAGTTAGAGCTGCTGAACTGGGTACGCAGGAAGTCCTGGCCCCGTTTCTCAGGAGCCCACAGGGTTGGGCACCCTCCTTCTCCAGGGGAAGGAGTGCTGCTTGTTGCCTTGGCCTCAGACCCGCCTGGGGCCCTGGTCCCAAGAAGGATGGTGTCAGTATCACAGCTGGCAACAGTGTGTAAGCCGGGGTGTGGCTGGGCACAGGGGCTGACGCGTTTGGAAAGCCAAGGGAGGAGGTCACTTGAGGTCAGGGGTTCAAAACCAGCCTGGGCAACATAGTGAGAGCCCGTCTCTACCAAAAAACAAAATTATTTTAAATTTAACATACGAAAACACCAAATGTTCCTGATTTGGAGTCAATGGTGCCACCCAGAGAGGACGTCCTGGTCACCTTGCTCAGCAGTGGGATTCACTGGTTATTATTTGCATAGGAGAAGCCTCAGACAGGCAGATGCTAGATCCATGAAAATACAGCAAACAGACCAATGACCACTGAGCAAATGCAATTTTTCTCTTTTTGAGACAGAGTCTCACTATGTTGCCCTAGGTAGGCATCACAGGTCACAGCAACCTCAAACTCCTGGGCTTAAGTGATTCTCTTGCCTCAGCCTCCCAAGTAGCTGGGACTACAGGCGCCTGCCACAATGCCCAGGTATTTTTTGGTTGTAGTTGTCATTGTTGTTTGGCAGGCCAGGGCTGGGTTCGAACCCACCAGCTCCGGTGTATGTGGCTGGCGCTCCAGCTGCTAAGCTATAGGCACCGAGCCAGCAAATGCTGGCTTTTTTTTTCAAAAGAAAACCTTTTTGAAAGACAGAGCCCGTGACTGGGTATGTGAGGGTGATGGCAGCTATGTGGGCTGGGAGCCTGGAGCCACACGTCACCTGGTTGTTCCAGTCTCACCACTGCCAGGACACAGGCAGGACAGGGTAGCAGGCCAGGGCGGCGGGCCTGGACAGTAGCAGGTGCCTGCCACCATCACGGCCACTCACACCAGTGCCCAGGTGATTCCACATGAAATTCCATCACCGCCGGGAAGATACTTCTCAGTCAAGCAAACAATTGGTAAAAACTGGACAGAATAATGCCAGCATGGCTGAGATTTTGAATCCTCACCAATTTATATTATTAATAAAAAGGAGAAAATCATTTACAAACTTTGATAGAACACAGAGAGGCCAAACTGAGAAGAAAGGAGTGGGGAGATGGGACATGATTACTCCAGGTAAAGAACAAAGATGACCATGTTCAGAACACTCTGGGAGCTGAGGCAGGGGTCAGACGACTGCTGTCACCTCTGTGTCCCTCTGACCAGCCGCTCACAGCCTCCCCACCTCCCCACCCGGTCCATGCAGGTGAGTGCTCTGGAGCAGGCGATGCTGGACGCTTTAGTGCTAGATCGCGTGGACTTCGTGAAGCTGCTGATTGAAAACGGAGTGAACATGCAGCACTTTCTGACCATCCCGAGGCTGGAGGAGCTTTATAACACAGTGAGTGTTCTAGAAGAGGAAGCGTGGAGGACAGCTGGCCATGTGGAAGTACTGACCACGGCTGTGTGGTGCAGAGACGTGCTCAGATGAGCACGGCCTCACTGGGACACAGTTTGAGCTGGGAGGGCCACAGTAACGGCGGGCAGCCACTGTTACCCGCTGCTGGCCACATCCTACCCTGGGCCGAGCCAGTCAGTCCCTCTCTTGTGGGGTGCTCTTAGCTCTTGCTCCACACCTGGGCATTGTATGTGAGCACTTATTTATACACGGAGAGAATCTGGCTTCTTAGACATTAGCAGATGAAAAGTCACCAGATTGAGCAGCTGGTTTGTTCTTTGGGATTCTCACATTTTTATGAGACTTTGGTGAAAAATGTAGACCTGAGTTTTGGCAGCAAGGAGCTCCTGTGTATTAAAAGGGAAGTATTTGGTTTATATTATTACAGTATGGTTTTGAGAATTTACATTTCCTTCCCCATTTTAAGATTTTTAAGTTGCAGATATGGCCCTCGGGAGTTGCTTGTAAAAGTTGGTGACTTCTTAAATGCTTTTTTGTACACCTTTAGATACTCTTTGAACTAATTCACATATTTTTTAATTTGCTGGATATTTCTTAACTACAACCAGCTCTGGTTTGTAAAAGAAATAGGCCAATAGTCGGTTATGCTCTGGCTCTCAGAATTCATGAATTCTATCCAGTCAGGATAGGGTTTGCTCCAAGGGTTGAAAAGAAAAGCATATTTACTCTGGCTGAATGCTTCTCTTTCAGAGACTGGGTCCACCAAATACACTCCATCTGCTGGTGAGGGATGTAAAAAAGGTCAGTCTACTGTTTTATAATCCTTACTGACAACTGGCACTAAAATGCCAGTTAGTGACAACTTTCACTAAAAAATGTCTTTTCTTTTCTTTTTTTTTTTTTTTTTCTGATATAGAGTCTCACTATGTCACCCTTGGTAGAGCGCCCTGGCATCATAGCTCACAGCAACCTCCAGCTCTTGGGCTTATGTGATCCTCTTGCCTCAGCCTCCTGAGTAGCTGGGACTACAGGCATGAGCCACAAGGCCTAAGTAGTTTTTCTATTTTTAGTAGAGACACAGGGGAAGGGGTCTCACTCTTGCTCAGGCTGGTCTCAAACTCGTGAGCTCAAGTGATTCACTTACTTCAGCCTCCCAGAGTGCTAGGATTACAGGCATGAGCCACTGCACTGATCCTGAAACATTTTTTAAAAACCATTTTTCAATTTCCAAACTCTTATTATTATTTGCGTAGGAGGTAATGAATTCCTCCCTTCATTAAAAAAAAAAAAAAAAAGAGTTTACTTAAAACTAAAAAAGTAAAGGATAATCTTTAAAGAAAAAATTGCATGCTCATGCCAGTACATGGTAGGAACTTGATATGTTCAGTGGTTATTGTTGGCGCCATTGCCAAGACCAGGGGCAGCCCTGTGTCCTGCCGCCCTGGCCTGCCCTCCCTCCCTGCAGCCCCACACTCTGTCTCTACTTCAAGATCTCTCACCCACATACTGGACCTCTTTCTAGAAGTGTCATCCTGTGTGCCCCACTGGGTACTACAGTTGTGCTGCCCCTTTGGGCTCCCCTGTTATTAAGTGGCAAATGTTTCTCCCACTTTCTGCTGCCCCTGACTACTCACAGGCTGTGTTCCTGTTCAGTCTCACTCTCGCACTGTTCTCTTGTGCCATTTCTTACATCTTGTCACCACAGGTTAGAGGATTAGGCTGGCTTCACCTGAGGGTGACTCATTTTACTAGAAGGCAGTCTGGGGCTGCAGAGTGTGGACTCGTCACCTGAGCATGCAAAAATAACCCAGATGAGAGAACAGGGTTTTCATTCAGGTCCCTAATAGCCTGGTCACATTTCATACCAATATTTAATCCTAAGACTATGAGAAGTGGCCTCTACACACTTCATAGATCAGAACAGAACAGAATCAGTGGCGTGGGAACCCAGAGGGACCTCTGAGACCCTCTAGCCCAGTGCCCTTCCTTTCCAAATAAGGAATATGATTTCCCTAATAGGGCCCAGCTGGAAGATCAGTTAGGCAGCATAAACATCCAAAAGTCACAGCTGCCTTACTCTAGGCCCACCTACTTCTCACCTGACCAGCTTCAATAGTCCTCCTCTATTCTCCAGTCCACTCCTCCCACCATCCCCTGCTTAAAATCCTCCAAAGTCTCCCTATGAGCCACAGCGTGGAGTCCAAGCTCATTTCAAGAAACATGCACCCGGGCAGCGCCTGTGGCTCAGTGAGTAGGGCGCTGGCCCCATATGCCAAGGGTGGCGGGTTCAAACCCGGCCCTGGCCAAACTGCAGCAAAAAATAGCCGGGCATTATGGCGGATGCCTGTGGTCCCAGCTACTCAGGAGGCTGAGGCAAGAGAATCGCCTAAATCCATGAGCTGGAGGTTGCTGTGAGCTGTAACACCACAGAACTTTACCGAGGGTGACAAAGTGAGACTCTGTCTCTAAAAAAAAAAAAAAGAAAGAAACATGCACCCTTTTGGGCCTGGTCCATATCCACACCCCCCACTAGTTCCCACTTTGTCCACACTGCATCTGACACTGGTGAGGGGAGTCTGCCTCCTGCCCTGGGCCACGCCTCCTGCCCTGGGCCATGCCTCCTCCTGGGGCCACGCCTCCTGCCCTGGGCCACGCCTCCTGCCCTGGGCCACACACCTCCCTCACCTCTGCAAACCCTTTCTCCTGCTCCATCTGCCCCCAGCTACCTCGGTAGCGCCTCCTCCAGGAAGCCCTTTCTCATTCTCCCACCGGTGCGCTGAGCTGCTGTATCAGGGCTGTTGACAGCTTTGCTCCTCTCCCCAACCGAGAGCCCCTCAGAGCAGGGCTGTATCTCCTTATTTATGCATATAGAACCCCCAACTCAGTCAAGGATCACAAAAGGGTTGAAAAACACATGATGCATGCAGGAAGGATTTAGCCCACGTGGTCAGTCTTGTTGTGAAGGGAGACTGTTTGGAAGGGAGCCCTTGTACAGTGGATCTCAGGATTACACCATCATTTCAGCCGTATGAAATTAACAAACCAATAAATGGCACCCAGAAAAAAAAATCCTTAAAAATGGCTGGTCCAGTCTGCCTCCTAGATAAATGGGCCAGCCACATGAGTGGCCAACTTGAGTTGCCTCTCTCCCGCCGGTTCCTCTCCTCCCACATGCTGTCTTAACACATTCTCTTCCCTCTTGATGCAAAATTATGCTCCCACAGTCACACCAGATGGTTTTCGGTGTTTGTGTTCTGACTAAAGTTGGGGGCCGGGGGTCCCAGGAAAGTCACAGGGCACCCCTGGGAGCTTTCACTGGGGAAGCCCCAGTTCTGGAGATATTTTGTCCCACGCCTGCCTCCCTTCTTGTTCGGCGTGAAATTTGGTTTCCAGCCTCCTGCCTCTGGCTTCAACCCTGCAAGCAGCTATCAAAACACCTCCTCATCAAAACTAAACTGCTCCCACCCAGCTGCTTCACACCACTTCCCTCACATGTCCACCCGCGGCCTGCAGATCACAGAGCATGGCAGCCACCGACCCTATAGCCACAAGGGTCCCAACCCTTTTTCTCATTGGAAAAGCTTAACACATTTTTTGGAACATGGCTTAATCCATTACCACCACCCCCGTCACGTGGTAAGAGCCTGAATATTGTTTACTCTCCACCTGCTACATCAACTCCCAAATTCATAACTGCACTTTTATAGGGACCTGAGACAAAACTTCTTTTCTTGCAGAGCAACCTCCCACCCGACTACCACATCAGCCTCATAGACATCGGGCTGGTGCTGGAATACCTCATGGGGGGCGCCTACCGCTGCAACTACACTCGGAAAAGCTTCCGGACCCTGTACAACAACTTGTTTGGACCAAAGAGGGTAGAACGCAGTGAATGTGCAGTGTCGTGTGGTATCCGGAGTGACCTGGGGTTCCTTGTTGTGATAATGCAGCCGGTTCAAAGCCCGGCACTTCTCCCAACCCGAGCAGGCCCACCTCACCTCCCAGCTGCTCTGGGATGTGGGGCACCCTCACCCCGGCACCCCTGAATAGAACCACAGCCCAGGCCACAGGGGATCTGCCCTTGTTCTTTGTCCCCAGCAGCCTCCCTCCATGGCTACTGTCCTGCCCTCCACCCCTCGACCCATCCTTTCATCCCACCCCTGCAAAGCATGGCACCTGCCAGAGCATCTGAGACCTCCTCACTGCCTGAAGAATCATCACAGCACCCCAGCTCTCTGCTGGCTGTCCCCACACCACCATGGCAGACCAAGTGCCTCTCCAAAATCAAACTGTATTACTATTCCTGCCTCGTTTCCCCCATGGGTGCCTTTCCTGACCGCACTCTTAGCAATAGGCCAGCTCAAATGTCAGCTGTGTCCTCCTTCATTTTTGTCAGGGAGCTCCTCTTCTACCTGGAACAAGGGTTACAGTCTGCAGCTCTTTCTCAATTAACTACTAACAAAAAAACGAGTTTCCACGTTTCCTTATTAAAGCATTTCTTTTCCTTGGATATTGTCATTAGTTAATGGTACAAAGTACTTTTTAATTGACTATTATGTCTACTACTAACGATACTATTAATGTACTACTAACACTACTACTATTAATATTGGCTATTTGAGTAAACTGATTTTTTCCCTCCCTTTCATTACGCAGCCTAAAGCTCTTAAGCTTCTGGGAATGGAAGTAAGTAGAATTTGTGTTCCATAGTTTTATATCTTGGACCCAACATACACAGCCCTTTTAGTTCTGTATTTGTTTAACACCAAATGAACACATTTCTTTTCTATGAACAAATGCACCATACTTCTTAGCAAAATTTACTTAGAGGCCATAGTCACATTATATAAAAGGATTATATACCCCCTTTAAAAGGGTAAAACCCTCTTAATTCATTTTATAGAGTTAGCAAAACCACCATTTCAAAAAAAAAAAAAAAGAGAATAATGCTACTTATATATTTAAAAATTATAAATAGGGCCAGGTGTGGTGGCTCATACCTATAAACCTAGCACTCTGGGGGGCCAAGGCAGGTGGATTGCCCGAGCTCATGAGTTCAAGACCAACCTGAGCAAGAGACCTCGTCTCTACTAAAAACAGAAAAGAAAACTAGCTGGGTGTAGTGGTGGGCACCTGTAGTCCCAGCTACCTGGAGGCTGAGGCAAGAAGACTGTTCCAGCCCGAGAGTCTGAGGTTGCTGTGAGTTATGACGTCACAGTCCTCTATACCCAAGGCGGCAGAGGGAGACTGTCTCAAAAAAAGACAAAAGTACCAGAAATAACCTAAACAAGAAACCTTAAGAACAAAGTACTAGACATAGAAATATTTAAGTGGATGGAATCATATCAACAAGTCATAGAAGGGGAAAAGTATGAGGATCATTTCTCAGTAGGCGCTAAGGAAGAATTTGGAAAAACGTAAAACACGTTCCTTAATTTTTTAATAAATAATTAGTTCACTAGAAAGATAATGATAAAATAAATAAGAAAATTAAATATTCTCTTGATATGATTAAAATATGTATATACCGTAGGCTCCAGGAGCAAGAGAAACGCAGGACTGAGGAGCCAAGCCCTGAAGTCATTTCTATGAAAATCAAGAGCAAGACATCATCATTATTCTTACTAGTCTGCAAAAGTGTTCTGAAAATTATATGACATGAAAAAAATGCTACAGAAAGAATACTCAAAAAGAGAAGAAAATAATTATCAACAAAATAGTTTATATCTAGAAAAATCAACTAAACTTACCTTACTATAAGACAAAAGTGCCAAGGCCTGTAATCCCAGCACTCTGGGAGGCTGAGGCGGGTGGATTTCTGAGCTCAGGAGTTTGAGACCAGCCTGAGTAAGAGAGAAACCCTTTCTCTAAAAGTAGCTGAGTGTTGTGGTGGGCACCTGTAGTCCCAGCTACTCAGGACTCCCTCACACTTGCTATGCCAGGTAGGGTGTGTCAGTTCCCAGCTGGTTTGTCGGACTCATCTGTAAAATAGCTTGGGGTCCAGTCAAGCCTCTGGGAGTATATATTTCACCCCTTCATAATCTCTACCATAAATATGAATCTACTCAGGCTTTATATTTTATAGACTCAACTTTGGTAATTTATATTTTCCTAAAAATTATTTATTTAATCTGGACTTTCAAGTTCATTGGAATAAACTCTTACATAGTATTCTAATTTTTTTTACTCTCAGTATCTTTAGCTGCATGCCATTTCTTGTGCCAATTTTTTAGAATATTGTATCTCCTTTTTTTTTTCTTTAAGAGATAGGCTCTCACTCTGTCACCCAGGGCTCAGTTGCAGTGGCACAATCTGAGGTCAAGCAACATTCCTAAGTCTCTAAGACCACAAGCACTTACCAGCACACCTGGCTAATCATTTTGAAAATATTTTTGTAGAAATGGGACCCTGCTGTGTTGCCCAGGCTGGTCTTGAACTCCTGGATTCAAATGATCCTCCTGCCTCAGCCTAAGTGGTGGGATTACAGATGTGGGCCACCTTGCCAGACCTCATCCTCTTTATTCTTTCTTTCCATTTTTTTTTTTTTTTTTGGCCGGGGCCAGGTTTGAACCTGCCACGTCTGGTATTTGGGGCCAGCGGCCTACTCCTAGAGCCACAGGCACTGCCCCCCTCTTTCTTCTTTCTTAACCACACTTGCCTACATATTTTATTGGTGTTTTTCCTTTATCAAGCAACTTTCTTTTTTCCATTTCTGCTTTAATAACGTCTGCTTTTACTTTCGTTATTCCATCTACGCTCTTTCCCTGGAGTTACGGAATTATTTTTATTGACCCAATTTGATAATAAAGTTCACTCATTTTAAATCTTCCCTGTATTCCAATAAATACATTAAAGGTATAAATTTTTCTGAGTATTATTTTATGGTATTCCATGGGTTTCAATAAGTAGAACATTCATTGCCACTTATTTCCAAAAGTTTATAATTTCACCTTTGCTCCAAAAGTTGTTTACAAGTGTATTTTTAATTTTCCAGATATTATTGTTGCTGTTATCCTATTGTTATTGATTACTAATGTTACTCCTTGTATGTGACTACACGCTTTCTGATATTTGGAATTTGTTGAGATACGTGTAGAAAATATCACAAGAATTGGAGTGATATGCCCGGTTGATTTTTGTTAATAATCCATGTATGTTGGAAACAAACGTGTATTCTCTGTTTGTTGGGTATAATTCTTCTACAGCGTTTACTCATGAGATCACATTCATTCTGCTATTCTATTTGCTTCTAGACTTACTCATTTTTTTCAAATTCATTGCTCAGTGAGGTGTGTTTAGAGACCCTTACTACGACTATGTGTCAATTTCTCCCTGTACTCCCAGTTCATATTATTTGTTATTTTATTGGGTCATTTTTATTTTTCTTATTGATTTGTCGCAGACAAAGGTATTTTAGGATCCTTGTTTCTTATATTATTTCTTTGGCAATTATTTTAAAAGAATTTGCATATAATAAATATTTTAATACGATTACATGTTTCTGTAAGGTAGGCTTAACAAGACGTCTATGTTATAACATTTCATTAGCCATTAGTTGATTTTCATTTATTTTATATGTTCTTGAAAATAAAGCTATGTTTACCTTTAAATTTCTATAATGTCCATTTTAAACCTGTATAAACCAACCATCCCTAAAGTACTGTGATTATAGCTTTATTGTGACAAAATTAGAACAAAAACATTTACATCTGAGGTAAGACACTATAGTTTCAATGAAAATGTTATCATAACTCACTATAATTATACAAAAATTGAGTTAGTGGTGAACAACTCGTAATAGGAACTGAAAACCAGGATTTCACCCAGAGCACCCCAGGCTGTTTTCAACCTTGCCCATCCCAAGCATGCAAATGTGGTCAAGTTGTTCAGACTCCCAGGGAATGGAAGGAATTCACAACCTCTCAGAATCCTAGTAAGAATAAAAGTAGATAAATGATGGGAATGTTCTTTGCAAAAGAGCAAACATCTGTTTCTGTTATTCCATGGAGTACTGAAGTATTAGCCTGGAATCGTCTAAGACCCACATGTTTCCAGGCCAGTTCTTCCGACCATTACCTGCCTTTTCTGAGAATTCTGCGTGGTTTTCAGAACAGTTCTTATAACCCCTTTAGGAAACGGGAAATCTTGGCCTCCCCTTCGTGCCATATAGGAGAAAGGCCAGTACTCATTCAAAATGGAATGTTTGCTTTCTTAAAACATTTCTCTCTACTCTCTTTTACATTTTTCCAATTAATTTCTGGCTGGTTGTATCTGGCAAACGAGTGCTGACATTATGCTGCCTGGGAAGGCATCCCGGGGAGACAGACTGCAGCCCTCCCCTCCCCCTCTCCCTGCTATTGTATTTGGGGCTGGGGGGAGGTTCTGTTTGTTTTAGTTTTGCAGCATCTCCGTGTTAAAGGCTTCTGAGTAAAAAACTGCTCACCAAGGGTGCCGGTCACTCACAGCAGTAGGCCTTTGCTGTGCATTTGGTTTTAGGCGGTTTAATTATCATAGTAAGCACGTGCATCCTTAATCTGTGGAGTGGAAACTTAACATATACGGGTACTTGGAAACCTCCTTCCAGCCTCTGACAGAAGGGTTTGCTACCTCCAGTAGTTCCAGAACCCTTCCTTGCACATGTTTAAGACAGAACCACGAAAAATGGGCTTGTCTCCCTTCAGGATGATGAGCCTCCGGCCAAAGGGAAGAAAAAGAAGAAGAAGAAGAAGGAGGAGGAGATGGACATCGATGTGGACGACCCGGCGGTCAGCCGCTTCCAGTACCCCTTCCATGAGCTGATGGTGTGGGCCGTGCTCATGAAGCGCCAGAAGATGGCTGTGTTCCTGTGGCAGCGCGGGGAGGAGAGCATGGCCAAGGCGCTGGTGGCCTGCAAGCTCTACAAGGCCATGGCCCACGAGTCCTCCGAGAGCGAGCTGGTGGACGACATCTCCCAGGACCTGGACAACAACTCCAAGTGAGTGTTGAGAGGGGACATACCGGCCGGGAGAGACCACGACCTCGGGGAGGGCTTGCCAGTGTACACCTGTCTTGCTCAAGGACGGCGACAGGTGGAGTTTGTTCAGAAGTCACTTTGTCCTTCCCGTGAGTGCTTTTCCTCTGCCTCTCTGAGGCTGTTTCTGGACTGTAGCGGTTTTTGTTATTGTTGTTTGTTTACTGCCTCCTCATGCAAACTCCTGAACTGCAACGCAAAGACAGTGAGATTAATTATCCACGTGGATTAAAACTCAGTGAGCCTGAGCCTGGGACTGTGAACCTCACAAGTGTTCCTCAGGTTTTTTTCTCCCCTCTTAGATGGGACAGGATGGCTAACAGGAGACTTGGGAATTCCTCCCCCAGGTCAGTTAGGCTCCAATCAGCCCAAGCAGCTGAGGCTCTGATAAAATCATTTCCCTGAGGGCAGACCTGTTTAAGAAGAGCGCTCTAGTGTGGTTCCAAACAGTTTCTTTCCCCTGCCCCAGCCGGAAGCACCAAGGGTTTTTTCTCCTCGATTTGCTGTGAGAACCTGCAGATGGAAGGCATTAGAGTGCAGGGGCCCTCCTGTGACTGGGTGCCCCTGGGGTCTATGACCTGCACAGACAGGTCCACGCTGAGCTTTTTGGTGACTTATCCATCACAGTTCAGATTCTCTCTCCCACAGGAGTTTCTGCTCCAGTAAGTGGTGGTTCCCTGAGTCCCGTCTGCGTCTCCAGTTTGGGGGACAGCAGTTTTCCAGTGACGTCACCTCTCTGAAGGAACAGGAAGAGTTGTGGATTATCAGCTTATGCAGGTTTTTACTTGTTAGGATAGACTGGTCTCTTCTAAATTCCTTCCATGCCAATCTGGAAACCAGAGATCCCAGCACAACTTTACAACTTTATAAGTACGTGAACTGGAGGCAGATGCAGGCAGCTCTGCAAACATCTATTAGCTTTGTTGTCTGAAGTATGCTGCTTTTACTTTGAACAGTATGATTTCTTTACTTTCTTTTTTTTTGAGACAGAGTCTCACTGTCGCCCTGGGTAGAGTGCTGTAGTGTCATAGCTCCAGAAACCTTGGGCTTGAGCAATCCTCTTGCCCCAGCCTCCCAAGTAGCTAGGATTACAGGTGTGCACCACCCCACCCAGCTAGTTTTTTTTTTTGTTTTTTTTTTTCTATTTTTAGTAGAGCCGGGTCTAACTCTTGCTCAGGCTGCTCTTGAACTCCTGAGCTCAAGCAATCCTCCCACCTCAGCCTCCCAGAGTGTTAGTATTACAGGTGAGAGCCACCAGGTCCAGCGGCTGCATGATTTCAAAACTTGCCAGACAATTTCTAAACATTAGGAATTCAAGCCTCTCTAAAAATGAGGATATATCCACATAAACTTGTGAGTTTATAGACGCCATTGTCTCTTGCTTCCTAAGGGTATACATGTCTCTCTTGTGATGTGGCCCCTGGGCCAGAAAGCCTGCAGAGAGCATTCCTCTTCAGGGGACAGAGAAGCCCATTCTCCCACATTTGACTCTGCCTCCTTCCTTCAGCTCATGACTGGAATACAGTCTTCAACAGAATGGAGAAGCAAAACCAGAGGAGGGCTATCTGGACCCATATCTTTTAAAAATTGTTTTGGTGTTGGGGTGGCACTTATGGCTCAAAGGAGTAGGGCGTCGGTCCCATATACCAGAGGTGGCGGGTTTGTACCCAGCCCCGGCCAAAAACTGCCAAAAAAAAAAAGAAAAAAAAGAAGTTGTTTTGATGCTTATATTTGCTTTTACTTATTTATTTATTTTTTTTTTTGAACTTCAATGTGAAAGGTACAAACAACCAGGTCACAGTATTGAATTTGTTGGGTAAGGGTGGCACCTGCGGCTCAAAGGAGTAGGGCACTGGCCCTATATGTTGGAGGTGGTGGGTTCAAACCCAGCCCAGGCCAAAAACTGAATTTGTTGGGTAGACTCGTCTTGTGCTTGTGATGGGACCATATCGTAACCATATTCCCTAACAAAAAGTTAAAGAAACAGGGATATTTACGGCCATCATCAAATATTTGAATTTGGATCATGTGGCAAAGAGAATAAATGTTATGTTCAAATTTCAGCTTGTCGCCTTCTATATTCCCCCCAACTCCTGTCTCTGCGCCCCCATCAGCAGTTAGGCTCCCCGCCTTCTCTGGGCCCCATGACAACTATTCCTCATTTCTATCATGGCGCAGAGAATGTGGAATTCTTACAAAATAGATGTGCTATATACGGATTACCCACACCCAGAGAAAGGCACACATCCCAAGCACATGGCTTGATGAACATTCACAGACTAAAAACATGGGCACAACCAGCACCCAATCAAGAAACAAGCCCTCCTGTGGCCACGGTCAATGTCCACCCCCTACCCCCCACCAAGGGCAGCCCCATCCCATAGGTGCTGTGTTTGAACTTTCCCTTGTTCTTCTCTGTCTGCCTCCTGGTCTGTGCGTCTGTCTCTGTGTCCCTGGGGCATGGGGGGCAGATCTGGGATCCACCGAAAGCTCCCTCTGCTGGAAGAGCCGCATCCTGAACACTGGACTCTGTCCCTGGCTGCCCCACTCTGGGGACACATTCCTTGAGCTTCTTGCTTGCAGAGGACCTCGAGCCCCTTGCAATCCAGGCTTCTGGGTCCCATGGTGCCACAGGTCCCCACGGACATAGCTGTCTGAGAAAGCGCTCGCAGCCCTGCAGCCTCGCCCCATCCCTTTCCTCTCCCCAGGGACTTCGGCCAGCTTGCTCTGGAGTTGTTGGACCAGTCCTATAAGCACGATGAACAAATTGCCATGAAGCTTCTGACCTACGAGCTGAAAAACTGGAGCAACTCAACCTGCCTCAAACTGGCCGTGGCAGCCAAGCACCGGGACTTCATCGCTCACACCTGCAGCCAGATGCTGCTGACCGACATGTGGATGGGGAGGCTGCGAATGAGGAAGAACCCTGGCCTGAAGGTACATGTCACCTGGCTATTAGATTAGGGACTGCTAGGCTGAGCTGAGCACCGCCTACGACTTATGTTACTTACTCTTCCAAGCAACCCCATAAGACACTGTGACCATCTTTGTCTTACAATGAGGAGCCTGACGCTTTGAGACCAACTTACCTAGGACCTTAGCTGGTCAGTGTGGGGCCAGGATCTAACCCTGGGTGGTCTAAGGCCAGATGCCACTGTCTTCTCCTCGAGCCACTGAGACCACTCCCACACCCTGGCCTTCTCACCTTCCTGCCATGAAAGCAGAGAACTCAACTCTATTTCTGTAGATTCCCTTCAAACTCTGAAGTTATGTGATTTTAATGAGGGGTATCTTTATGACATGGAGTTTATGAGAGAATACAAAGCTATGAAAGGGTTTGAAAGGATATTTTCAGGGAGGAAACTATATTTAGAATTAAACCCTAACTGTTTTTTGTTTGTTTGTTTTGTTGTTTGTTTTTTTTGAGACAGAGTCTCACTATGTCGCCCTTGGTAGAGTGCTGTGACGTCACAGTTCACAGCAACCTCAAATTCTTGGGCATAAAGGATTCTCTTGCCTTAGCCTCCCAAGTAGCTGGGACTACAGGCACCCAGCACAATGCCCAGCTATTATTTTTGTTATTGTTGTCATTGTTTAGCAGGCCCTGGCCAGGTTCAAACCCGCCAGCCCGGGTGCATGTGGCCAGCACCGTAACCACCGAGCTAAGGAGCCAAACCCAAACTCTGTTGTTTTTACTACTGTTAAATATTGGGTTATTTACTTATTTATTTTCTTTTTGAGACAGAGTCTTACTCTGTTGCCTTGGATAGAGTACTGTGGCATCATCACAGCTCACAACACTATCAAACTCTTGGGCTCAAGTAATCTTCCTGCCTCAGCCTCCCAAGGAGTTGGAACTACAGGCACTTACCACAATCCCCAGCTAGTTTTTATATTTTTAGTAGAAATGAGGTCTCGCACTTGTTCAGGCTGATCTCAAAATCCTGAGCTCAAGCAATACACCTGCCTCAGCTTCCCAGAGTACTGGGCTTACAGGCGTGAGCCACCGGCCTGGCCTACCTGTTAGGCTATCTTGCAAACAGATTCTAATCTGCACATAGCCTAGTTATCTAATGGCAATATGAAAACCTATTTGAGGGATCACTGTGAGAATAAAGGAAAGAGAGTACACATTATACTGTGTAGCATGGTTCCAGCAAATAGAAAAAACACTTTGTTTCCTAGAGATATGAATGTTATGCCTACCTAATTCTATATAATGTGCTAAGCTGATAGTTTACATAACTTTGGATATTAATAACCAAATAGTTTTCAGAATGCCAAGAATAAAGAGATCCTTAAGGTTCCAAAGAAACCAAAATAGGTCACTTACAAAAGGATAAAGACAGTGTTGGCATCAGACTTTCAACAACACTGAAACCTAGGAGGTGGCCATGGAACAAAGCCTTCATGGCTCTGAGGGAAGACATTTGGAACCGGGATTTTTTTTTTTTTTTTTTTTAACCTACGTCAGCTATTTAAAAACATAAACTATCTATTTAAGATAGGCAAAGACTTGACTATACTACACTTTCTATACACCCATGCAGAAAAATTACTTATTCTGCTATTCTGGCTATTCCAGCAAAAAAAAAAAAAAAAAAAGATGGGGGAAGGTATAAAAAGTACAAGGAAAAAAGGTTATGCAGAATGCAAAAGTAAGTCCCAAGTGTTACAAATCCCTGCACAAAATCTGCACAGCGGAGGGAAAGGCGGTCCTGTTAAATGAGTCCAAGGAGAAAGTACTTGAGGTGAATAGCAATGGTTCCAAAAAATGCACTGAAAGGCTGAGAAACCACAACGTGTCAGGAATGCAAGTCAGGGAGACAAAAATAGTCTATAATTCTTAACCAAAAAAAAAAGACAAATCATAAATTTCAGGGGAAAAAAATTCACACAAAAGATAAACTTAGATCATGATTCAATCCCAAATGGTGGAGTACAGAAAAATCACTTAGAAAAAGGGCAACACGTTTTCCACCTACAGCCTGGGGCAAGCTTCTGCTGTCCAGGCTGAGCCGAAGGAAGCCCTTTTGTGAGTCACATCATCAGCCTTTTGACTCTTTGTTCACATATTCTTATTTACATCAAAATTATTTCTATAGAAAACATTTTGGCTGTGTTTCACTAGCAGCAGTGTTATGTTTCATTCATTTGCTTAGGATGTGTTAATTTAAATATTTACCTGCTTTGAACTTCGTGGTAAGAACTTTGGCTTTTGAAGTCCAGATTACCCCTAATGCTGCTTGTGAGACACCTGAAAAATTCTGCAGGTGTTTTAAATTCTTCACTGTCTCCAATTCCACCAATGCACCAAGCACAAGCCACCAAACACGGAGCAGGGTGAACGTGCTCCAAGGCTCTCAGGTCACTGACAAACAGTGAAGGTTATCATTTCACAATTTAAACCATACTGGGAAATTTGCTTGCCATCGCTTAAGAAATTGATTGATGTGTCATCACTTAACAGGTGATCATGGGGATTCTCCTCCCCCCCACCATCCTCTTTCTGGAATTCCGCACATATGATGATTTCTCATATCAAACTTCCAAGGAAAACGAAGACGGCAAAGAAAAGGAAGAGGAAAGTGTGGTCAGTGAAGCCCTTGGCCCCAGGGGTGTCGATTTGCTTTCATTTCCAAACAGTGTGGTGATTTCTCCTAGCCCAGATTTAGAGACCTCATTAACTAAGGGTGTTTTCACAGTTCCTTATTTCTAAAGGCGGTCGTGCACCCTGGTGCGCTGCGTTCCCCACGCAGCAACCTGCTTGCTGTGTGCTATGCTCTGTCTTCCAGGATCCAAACGCAGACGCAGGCTCAAGAAAGGGGGATGAAGAGAACGGGCACAAAAAGCAAAGACGCATCCCCATCGGGACAAAGATCTGCGAGTTCTACAATGCTCCCATCGTCAAGTTCTGGTTTTACACAGTAAGGCCTCCCCTGAACATCGCCATTCTGCATGTGCTGAGCACTTCCATATGTTGGAATCAAGGAAAATTCCAGGGGCCTAAAAAGTATCTAGAAATTCACTGAATTAAAATGAATTATCAGGCTTGGCACCCGTAGCACAGTGGTTATGGCGCCAGCCACATACACCGAAGTTGGTGGGTTTGAACCCAGCCTAGGCCAGCTGAAACAGCAATGACAACTGCAACAACAAAATAATCGGGCATTGTGGTGGGTGCCTGTAGTCCCAGCTACTTGGGAGGCCGAGGCAGGAGAATTGCTTAAGCCCAAGAGTTGGAGGTTGCTGTAAGCTGTGACGCCACAGCACTCTACTGAAGGCAACATAGTGGAACTCTGTCTCAAATAAAATAAAATAAAATAAAATAAAATGCCTTCCAACCTGCCCCAAAGGTCTCTGTCTGCCCTGGGGGTGTGCAGGGAAGGTGTCCTCTCAATGGGTCAGTCCAGTTGAAAATGGAAATTCATTTGAGAGGAGGCATCAACATGAAAGAAAATAACATTTCCAAGCCTGATTCCAATGTTCTCCCCTCCAACATGGACAACAACTTTTCTTCCTTTCAGATATCATACCTGGGCTACCTACTCCTGTTCAACTACGTCATCCTGGTACGAATGGACGGCTGGCCCTCTCTCCAAGAGTGGATTGTCATTGCCTACATCGTGAGCCTGGCATTAGAGAAAATACGAGAGGTGATTACTCCAAAGGCCTGTCCCGGCCACACTAACCAGTGACTTCAAATTCAGATATGGCTCCTTATTGCAAAAGCAGGTCATGCAAATTGTTTGTGCTGTGGGACTTGCCTTTTGAGTTGTCACTATTCCAAGTTTATTCCATTCATTTATTTAAGATGTATATGTTTTCTTCTTGCAACTGAATTTGAACTTGCAAAGTAGCAGCAGGCCAGGCACAGAGGTTCATACATGTGCACTTTGGGAGGCCAAGATGAGAAGATGGTTTGAGGCCAAGAATTCAACACCAGCCTGAGCAGGAGGGAGACCCGTAAAATAGGAAAAAAAGTAGCCAGGTAGCACACATCTATAGTCCCAGCTACTCAGGAGGCTGAGGCAGGAGGATCGCTGGAGCCCAGGAATTTGAGGCTGAGGTTGCACTGAGCTGTGATGATGCCACCACTGCTCTCCATGCATTCCAGCCTGTGACCCTGTTTCCAAAAAAAAAAAAGAGGCAACAGCAAATGCTGCCTGCTGCCTGCGATAAACCAGTTATTGCTACTGTAACTGGGTACAAATGTTGGCCCAGTTTTCTGGGACCTGAAACTAAAAACAGAGAGTTTTGATGACATTGATGACATTGTTTCCATAACTGGGACTTCGGACCACACTGTGTGCCCGCACGGGGCATGCCTGGACTTGAGTGCAGGACATTTATAAAAGGAAGGCTATTGGTATGAGGCAGCCGGGGTTGGGGGAAAGGCCAGAGAGGGAAAGGAGCTGAGTGATGTGTGGTTTTGGGTGGAATATGTCCCTGCCTGATCTTGCAGAGGACTCAGTAGACTGGACACCCCAGGGTCTGTCCCATTCTGAGGGAAGGGAATGGAGTTTTATACCCCACATCAGTTGGTTATGGGCACCCACCAGAGACAGCTCAAATTACCCAAGAGCCAGCCTCCTTTATTTGTTTATTTGTAGAAACAGAGTTTCAGTCTTACTCAGGCTGGTCTCAAACTCCTGAGCTCAAGCAATCTACCTGCCTCACCCTCCCAGAGTGCTGGGATTACAGGTGTCACCTCACCCTGCTGAAGGGTCAGCCTCCTAGGAGAGGGGAGGTGTGGGCTTACCAGCAGGAGCTGGTCTAGAGAAAGGGTCCTGGGGCCCAGAGCATCTGCTGCAAACAGGGAACAAGCTTTTCAGCTCAGTGTTGAAAAAGAGTAGATACACCTCATACACGACTCTTAGTGTCACAGAGGACTTAAATGACAGTGTGACTCCACGAAGACAAAATCTGCAAGCAGCAGAGCAAATATGGGCCAGCTACTTCTCTGTCCAGTAACATCCACAAGTTTTTAAAATTCACTATTATTTGCTTATAAGGAGAAAACAGCCAAAAAACAAACTTGAACCAAGAAAGCACACAGCATTGTTTCACATTCTTTCCCCTGCGGACAGACAACCAATACTATCAATTTTCGATGACTATGGACTCTTTCACTGACTATGTTTGCTAACCTAGCCCAGCAAGAAGTTTAATGCCATCGCTCTAAGAGTCTGGGAGACCCAAAGAGCACTGGACTTAAATTGTACAGCCCATCTCCATCTCCTTCTGCACCTCCTCTTTCTTTTCTAGCTGGACCTCAGTCCAAATCCTGCAGATGCCACAGATGAGATTTCCCAAGGGGCCTCTAGTGCCAGGGTGCCTGCTAACGTCAACCACACGTGAAGACACTGCTTTACTACCTGCCCTCACTTATAGGGAGGAGAGTGGGCCCCAGCTGGTGTCCCTGGGTTGTTAAGCTAGTGAATCCCCTCTGTGCTGGCTGACAGATTGTCACCACTCCATCCCCTCCTGCCTCAGGACCCCCCTAGGTGCGCCCAGCACAGCAGCCCCCCAGACCCTGCAGCGGCACCACTCTGTGCCTGCTAGGATCTCTGCATGCATGCCTGTGCATGCTGCTTGCTACATATTTTCCCTTTTATCCTGTGAAGTCTCCTTTGAATTAGCAGTGACTTGGAAGGATAATATTTCAAGTAGGGAAAAACGTGGGCCAACTTGCCCCTGACCTCTCGTGGCTAAGTGACAAAGGAATTTTGCATTTCCTAGCCCAATTCTGCCATCTCCACCAAGTGGCTTTGCCCCTCTGTGAGACCACCTAGGGTCCATGCTTCCTCTAGGGTCCCCCTCTTCCATGAACCTGGAATGTGGACTGACAGGAACGTGTCCAAATAATTAGAAATGAAATCAGAAATCAGCTGCTTTAATTACAGCCAGAAGGACATAATTTAGAAGGCATTTCCTGAGAGTTTATGAAACCCTGGATTTAAGAGTAGGGAGGATTCCATGGAATTTCCCTGTCTAGATATCAGTCTCTGCCTGAGAAGATAGAGTTTAGAGATCTTCAGCAGGAGAGTCACCAGAGGCCCCGGAAGGTTCCACCAGCCTTATCTTTCCAAGATCCAACACAGCATTTTCAGTTTCTTGTTCTTCGGGGTTTGTTTGCAGATCCTCATGTCAGAACCAGGCAAACTCAGCCAGAAAATAAAGGTTTGGCTTCAGGAGTATTGGAACATCACGGATCTCGTGGCCATTTCCACGTTCATGATCGGGGCAATCCTTCGCCTACAGAACCAGCCGTACATGGGCTACGGCCGAGTGATCTACTGTGTGGATATCATCTTCTGGTACATCCGCGTCCTGGACATCTTTGGTGTCAACAAGTATCTGGGGCCCTACGTGATGATGATTGGGAAGATGGTTAGTAATCACACCCACGAGGAACCCCAGACACTTTGTCTGTTAGGACACGAGATGGGGCCCTGGGTGCGGCTTCCTTGGATTTCTTTGGGTCTTTCCTTTTAAGTTGGCTTCTTACAGGAAATGTTCTTTCCTTTAAGGTAAACAGTTCTCCTATATGGTAATAACAGTAAAATCCACTAGCAAAACACAAGGTGAGGGCCTGCTGTGTATATACACACCTGTTTATGTCTATATCTCAATGTACGTTTGGCACTCAATACATACTATTTTCCTTTTCCCATACTGTCTTCTACATATTAACCATAGGATGACAAATTACTTTCATTTTTTATTACTTCTGACTTACCATTAATGAGCATATATGGACAGTAAGATAAAAGAAAATGTCCTCTTCGTTTATAAGAGCTTACTTCACCTTCCCAAGACACAAGAGAACATCAAGTTTTGATGCAATAGGAACTCCGGAGCAAAACAGGTACCTGAGAATATTTACATCTTCCTATAAAAACATATTTTCAGCACTCTTTAGTACAATGGCCTGGATTTGATGTTCTGTGAGCTAATGTCCACTTCAAAATTTTTATATGGCAAAAACCCGATTGAGAACCACCTTCTCTCACCTGCACTCCAGACAGTCCTCAGCTCCTGTGCTCTGGCCTGGAGTAGACACAGGCAGTTCATGTGATTAGACCAAGACAAATCCATTGTGATGTTTACTGCAGAATAGGCTACAGAAAATGAAGCTAAGAATAAAGCAGGAGGTAACCCTTACACTACCTAGAACAGTCCTTGTTAGGACTGGTCCCAGAAGAACAAATGCCTCCCAAGTTCAGGCAGTCCCTGTGTTACGAAAGAGATAGGTTCTATAGGTTTGTTCTTAAGTTAAATTTGTAAGTTGGAACAGGTACACTGACCGGTAGTAGCCACCCTTTGAAAGTGTGAGTTGTATGTAAGTTGGATGTTTGTAACTTGGGGACTGCCTGTAAGTCTTTACAGGGCCAAGTGACTTTGAGCTGAGGGGTGTATGATTTAGTTAATTCCAGCAAGAACCTTCATCTTTGAGGATGTTCAAAATTAGGAAAGATACTGGTTTGGTATTCACAGTATACAGAGCACAGTAACCAGAGTAACCACAAGATAAACCACTCAGCATTAGTACAAAGGAGGAATAAATACTGCTCTATATTCTCAATTCATTATCTCTTTACCTCCTTAAGTATCTCCTTCTCTTCCTCCTTGGTTTCCTTTACCAACTCACACTTTCCCCGCAATTCTTCCCTTTCTTCACGGGCAGTCGCAGTTACTAGAGGAACATGTGTTTGTGGGCAACAGAGGAGAAGTAAGAGGCAGATATGGACAGCAGTGTTCTAGAATAAGACACTCAGGCATCAGGCATTGCCCAGAGTGGAAGAGACTAGCAGCCCGTGGCTAGAAAGGAAAGAAGGGAATGCAGGCTTTCTTCATCCTCCTTCAGTCCTTGTGGAGTCTCCGGGGAGAGCAGTCTGGTGCAGGAGGAAGGGCTCGGCTGTAAGTCGAGACAGTAAGGCACACACGTTCTCCCATGCAGATGATCGACATGCTGTACTTTGTGGTCATCATGTTGGTTGTGCTCATGAGCTTCGGAGTAGCCCGTCAAGCCATTTTGCACCCAGAGGAGAAGCCTTCGTGGAAACTGGCCCGAAACATCTTCTATATGCCGTACTGGATGATCTACGGAGAGGTGTTTGCAGACCAGATAGACCGTAAGAATAGAATTCATAGTAAGATTCTCTTCCCTGCTTCTGAGGCAGATGATCAGTTCCAAATTAATGGAAGGTCATGTATTAATTTGGAAATAAAGTATCTTTCATTCTGCCATAGGCATCGAATTAGTTCATGAAGAAACAAGTATAGATGGTGGGGTGCAGATTTCCAGACATCAGTCATTTCTTTTATTCTAAAAACCATTCAGTAGAATTCTGAGTGTCACACCCCTTGAACTGATCCCATCACATGACCACGGGGACCTATGCAATTATCCTAGTTTTTCTTCAACCCCAGAAGAAGGCTGGTAGTGCTATTCTATTAGAATGAATTATCCAGCACAGAAGGGTAACTGGTACCTCCCACCATCCTCTTCTTCAAGCCATCAGAGCCCATTTTCCACACAACTACATATCTATTTCCTCTTCACTACTGGAGTGCTTTGTTACCAACAATAATCCAGGTGTTAGCAGAGGAAATGACAGTGACCCTGAGTGGATGATCGGGAAGCCCCAGCTCCTCAGCAGGCTGGGCGGGTGTCCCCTGTCTTCGTAGGGAAGTGCAGTGCATATTTTCTCATACCTATTTCCCCAGGTCAGTCAATGCTCCACCAGTGACCAAGGCACTTCAGTCCCATTTTCATGTCAGCACCAACATTTTCATTTGCACACTGTACTTTATCATAGAGCATCAGGTATAACAGCGTCTTCTGCATCCAGATTTCTGTTATTTAGGGATAAAAGGTTTTGAACATTTTCCTCCCATATGAAACACAGAGCTTTCAGTCTGCTGCCTCCAGGTTAGACTGATAACAAGCTCACACCATACCTTCTACCTTTCATGATGTGATTCTGAACATATCATTATTACAAGTATCACAAAGTAAACTATTGGATATGTTCGTAGCTTGGTAGACCAGAATATAAAATTCTAGCATTCTGAGAGGCCAAGGCAGGAGAATCGCTTGAGCTCAGAAGTTCAAGAACAGCCCGAGCAAGAGTGAGACCCCATTTCTACAAAAAATGGAAAAATTAGCAGGGCATGGCGGTGCACACCTATGGTCCCAGCCACTTGGGGGGCTGAGGCAGGAGGATCACTTGAGCTCAGGAGTTTGAGGTTGCAGTGATCTACGATGACGCCACTGCACTCTAGCCTGAATGACAGAGCAAGGCTCTGTCTCAAAAAAGAAAAAAAAAAGAGAAGATCTGATTTGATTGCAAAAAGCATATTCATTTAGGTAGACATACATACATATTAAAAATCCCTGGACCCCAGACAGAAGTTGTACTATTTTTATTACTGGTTATTTTTAATTAATTAGGGTAATGACAGAAGATGAAGAAAATAAACCTGTGGCTATGCTATTTTCAGTGATACCATTAAATGTATGTTTTCAACTGACCTGATTATACCATAACAATTTTCTATCTATTTGTGTTTATGAGGCGTTTGTTTTGAAGCGTAGTGAAAGTTTGATTGGTTAACTTGTGAGTTAAAATGATCACCGGCCAGTAACATCAAGTCTTTTTCACAGTATTTTTTAACAAGTGAACTTCTACTGCTGCTTATGACATGATAAAATACATATTCATGAAATCTATTTTCTAGAATTAATAATGTGTACAATCCTTCTAAATATTGTAGAGCACTATTTCCAAGCATGACTCTATAAGACCCAAACTTGAAATCTTTGCACTTCTTCACAGAAAAACATTTCTTGTTGTTACATCGTTTGTTTCACTTTTCTCTCAACTGTCATTTTAATTTCTTTCCTCTCCACCCATCAAAACAACAACAACAAAAAATCCTGCTTTCCAATCTCTGCATAGTCTACGCTATGGAAATCAATCGTAAGTTTACATGGAATTCCTGATTTTGGTCCCCGAAATGTGTTTATTAATTACCTTTTCCTTAGCTGATTACTAAGAGTCTTGCCGGGCGTGGTGGCTCACGCCTGTAATCCCAGCACTGTGGGAGGCTGAGGAGGGAGAATTGCTTGAGCTCAGGAGTTCGAGACTCACCTGAGCGGCAGTGAGACCCCGACTCATGAAAAAAATGGAAAAACCCAGCCAGGCGCGGCAGCGAGCGCCTGTAATCCCAGGGGCTTCCAGAGGCTGAGGCAGCGGGGTGCCCGCAGCCCGAGTCTGAGGTTGTGGTGAGCTACCACGCCCATTGCACTCTGCTCAGGGGCATAGGGTGGGACCCTGTCTCAACAACAACAACAAAAAAAGAGTCTTATACTATTTCCAAATATTTATCTTGTTTTCTGGTTGCCAATACCTGTTAAATTGTAAATAAAGAGTAAGAAGAGTATAAATTCACTGTTGGGATTACTGTATTTTTTTTTTTTTTTTTTGAGGTGGGAGAATAAGTCCCTTATTATTAAAGTGGCATTTCAAATAAGCAGAGAGAAAAAAAAATATTATTTTTCAAACATGGCACCAGAACAGTAGATTAACCAGTGTTGCAGACAGAGAGGACCCCTTTCCCATGCCACGTAATAAAATTATTTTCAAATTTAATGTACAAATGAAACCAAGAAAACAACCAGAAGACAAGCATGAGCTAAGGTTCAATAACAAGAAGACACATTAGCTTTCAAACAGATAACAACAAATAAAGAAAACATAAAGATTGATTTATCTGCTTGAAAACTAAGAACTGTAGATTGGAAAACACAATAAAGAAATGGAGAAATGTTTACCACTATGACAATCTAAGAATGACCATCTTTGAGTGCTGACAGGAGTTACTTACCTTCTTTGTATGAGTTGATATTTGGCACATGGGAAATAACTGCTCATGAAATTAAAAAAAAAAAAAATCCTATCAAAAAAGAAATAGGTCAGGGCGGCGCTTGTGGCTCAAAGGAGAAGGACGCCAGCCCCATATGCTGGAGGTGGTGGGTTCAAACCCAGCCCCAGCCAAAAACTGCAGAAAAAAAAAAGTAGTAGGTCATTCAATAACATTTGTAACAGATGTTTATTCTTTTCATTAATTTCAAAAGCACAAAACCACAAACTTTTCTTGCAGCTCCGTGTGGTGAAAACCTGTATGATGAGGAGGGCAAGCGGCTGCCCCCCTGCATCCCAGGGGCCTGGCTCACACCTGCCCTCATGGCCTGCTACCTCCTGGTCGCCAACATCCTGCTGGTGAACCTGCTCATTGCTGTTTTCAAGTACGTGTCATGGCTGATGACCGTGAGCTTCTTCTTTATTGCTTCACAGGCTTTCAGTTTAATCTTGCAAATCTCCCACAAGACTACATATTTGCAAAAAATTTTCACAAGGGCTTTTAAATACATAGCATTTTTGCAGTCGTTTTGTTCAACCTTAATCAGCTTCATGTATTCTGAAATCAAGAGTTGACACTGATATATATTTAAACTGAATCTTGGTTAGTATTTCAATACTTTAGGGTGTCTTTCAATCTAATAAAAATATTTTCTTAGATGAAAGTCTCCTGGAATCAAGAAGCTTTGATCAAGTTGTGATTTTCATTCATTTGCTGAGGCGCAGAAGGCAGTATTAATTTCATAAGCTGTTGCAATTATTATGATATTACATAAAATATCTATTTCTTATCATTTACAGAATAGAAGACTAAATGGCCTAGGAAAAATATGGCTTAAGTTGTTATATCATATTTCTTATAAAACTTCACATTGTCTCACATTTGTAATTCTAGCACTCTGGGAGGCCAACATGGGTGGAAAAACTAGGCAGACATGGTGGCAGGTGCCTGTAGTCCCAGCTACTTGGGAGGCTGAGGCAAGAGGATCTCTTGAGCCCAGGTGTTTGAGGTTGCTGTAAGATAGGATGCCACGGTACCCTATCAAGGGTGACAGAGTAAGACTCTGTCTCAAAACTGTCTCAAAACAAATGTTGTTGTTTTTTTAATTTAAATGTATTTATTTGTTTGTTTTTTGGTTTTCTGGGGGGTTTTGTTTTTTTGTTTTTGAGACGGCTTTTCATTTTGTCGCCCTCGGTAGAGTAACATGGCATCATAGCTCACAGCAACATCAAACTCCTAGGTTCAAGCAATTCTCTTGTCTCAGCCTCCCAAGTAACTGGGACTACAGGTGCCCACCACAACGCCCAGCCATTTTTTTTTTTTTTTTTTAGAGACAGGTCTTGCACTTGCTCAGGCTAGTCTCAAACCTGTGAGCTCAGGCAATCCACCCACCTCAGCCTCCCAAAGTGCTAGGATTACAGGTGTGAGCCACCACACCCAGCAATAAAAAATCCTGCCCCATTTGGCATGATGTATCAAATCCATTGACTGGCCTTAATAAATGTTGAAAATTAAAATGAATATAATCACAAAGATGAAAAATATGAGAGAATAATTCTTCACAGAAATATAAAATCTTAGAACCGAATAGGGGACTGGAGACTTCCTAGTTCAAACTCCTGTCTTAAGATGAGTAAACTAAGGTCAGGGAGGGTATGTGGGTTTCTGAGGGTCCCAGCGTTGGCAGGCAATGCAACCATTCCTTTGCTTCCTGCCTCCTACTGGAAGTTAAAATAAAACAAAGATTGTGCACACCCACATCCAAACTAACTCACCTTCAATCAAGTAATTTCAAATATTGATCAATTTATTTACCAAAAAAAAAAAAAAAAAAGTATCTTGCTGTTGGAATTAAAAGTTTAAACACTTAGAAATGCTCAAATGGCTTATACCTTAATATATAGGAAATTAAATTCCTGAGTATATGAGTCAGTAATCTAGGGTGTGGTTTTTCAAGAAAGCAGTGGACAGCAATTTAATATATTTATAATAATTCTGAATTATTTATGAGGATGATGTCCTTGAGCACAGATCATCCACAGGGATGGATAACCCCAAAAGTTGGGAGTAGGGCCATGCAGACAGGCCTGGTGGGCCATTTTGTTGTGTATTTTCATTTAAATGGGAGTAACTCTGATGGTTCTAGGAGATCACAACAAAAAGTGATACAACTAACTATAAAAACATCTTCTGTTTAAAGCAATACCTTCTTTGAAGTGAAGTCCATCTCCAACCAGGTGTGGAAGTTCCAGCGCTATCAGCTGATCATGACCTTCCACGACAGGCCAGTCCTGCCTCCACCCATGATCATCCTGAGCCACATCTACATAATCATGTTACGTCTCAGTGGTCGCTGCAGGAAAAAAAGAGAAGGCGATCAAGAGGAGCGGGATCGAGGGCTGAGTATGTGCAGAGCTCTGGGTTTCTGTCCTCGGCTAATTCCAACATCACCTTCCAATCATCCATCATTGTAGAATCTCATGCAACTACTTAACACTGGTGAAAAACACAACACTCTAGTCAGCCAACTGTGCTTTTCAGAATGCCTCTCATTTCATGTCCATTTTATTCCACCTTTATTAATTTATTAGTAAGTAAAATTCCTGAAGGCCAGCTCACGAGATCAGAACTTAAAAAAAAAAAAAAAAAGTCTTCAAAACTCTTTGGCAAGCAAGATGGCTCACACCTGTAATCCTAACACTCCAGGAGGCAGAAGCAGGTGGATTGCCTGAGCTCAGGAATTCCAGACCAGCCTGCAACAGCAAGGCCCGTCTCTACTAAAAATAGAAAAACTAGCTGACATTGTGGTGGGGGCACCTAGAGTCCCAAGCAAGAGGATTGCTTGAGCTCAAGAGTTTGAGGTTGCTGTGAGGTATTGGGAAGCCAGGATCCTCTAGCCAGGGGGACAGAGTGAGACGCACCTCAAAAATAAATAACTCTGAGATCAGGATTCCTATATAAATTCAATGCTTCTTTCAAAATGTTTTCATTTCTTGCATCTACAGAGGCTGAGAAAAATCATGCTATATTCTTGACTTATTCATAAAATACCCACGAAAGGGTTTCCACAGTACATTCGTTGGCCTCGATTTCCCAGTAGATGTAATTTGGGGATTTTGTGTTAAAAAGCAGGGGCCATTATGCTCCAGCAGAAAGGCCACTGCTGCTTCTGATCGCTTCTTTGGGGATTGGAGTAGTCAGAGAACTGCCCACGAGCGGTGCGAAAGGGAGCGTAGCTAAGATCAGGGTATGAACTTCGCGGGTGGTGAACGCAACTAACCGGATCCTCCGCAAATCTCGCTTGTTTTTCACCCGCCAACTCGTCTCCCTTTGCACAGAGCTGTTCCTCAGCGACGAGGAGCTGAAGAGGTTGCACGAGTTCGAGGAGCAGTGCGTGCAGGAGCACTTCCGAGAGAAGGAGGACGAGCAGCTGTCTTCCAGCGACGAGCGCATCCGCGTCACCTGCGAGAGGTGCGTGCGCCGCCACGCGTGCCCCCAGCCCCTGCGCGCCACCGGCTCCCGCGCACACCCGCCCAGCCCCCGGCGCCCTCGCCGCCGGCCCCCGCGCGCCCCCAGCCCCTGCGCGCGCCCGCCGCCCGCCGCGCCCCCGGCCTCCGCGCGCACCCGCCCAACCCCCGGCGCCTCCGGCCCCCGCCCGCCCAGCTACGCGGCGCGCCACGGGTTTGCGCGCTCAGACGCCCCACGCTACCGGGGGTGCTAAAGTGCATCTGAACATTCACTTTGAGTTTTCGTGTCTATTTAAACTTTGAGTTTTAACCTGTTTGCCCCTCAAATATAAAGTTCCTAGGTGATGGTCGTGTATTGTGTGTAGAAGTGAATGACGACGTTCACTGCAAATATTCCAGCTAGTTCCTTCCCCCCTCACCTTCCCAAGTGGGGGAATTACCAACACATCGCGCATTAAGAGGAGCCACAGAGCGCCGCCCTTCTCCCTCGTTCCGGCCCTTTGCCAAGCATGGCCCTCCCTCGGGGACAGCGGCCTGCTGAACCTACGCCGATGGTCCCAATCTCGCGGGGCACAGAGAAATGCTCTCTCGGGGGCTCCCCAGACACCGGGAATAAGGGCAGTGGGGCAGAGAACGGGGAGTCTGTCTCCCGTGAGGGTACAAACCTCTAAACTAGGGCAGGCTCTGTCGTTCAGACACCTGTACACCCTCCAAATCCAACAAAACACCATAATCCGCAGAGCAGTGCTTCATAAATGCAGGAGTGAATACAGGAGCACAGAACTGAAGGCAGGTCGCAGACCGACACACAGGGTGACATTTCCCTAACTGTATAGTCCTGCTCCACAGAGGGTTGACAGAAGCAGTACAACTCCACTATCTGCATTTTTTATCATATAAGTTTTGAGAAGCTCCATCACTTAACCAAAAGTAATTTAGGCTTAAGACCTAGATGATTGATGCATGCATTGTTCCGAAGGTCTAACCACGTGGTAGGAGGAGGATCTCAGAGGAAACAAGCCTGCAGGGGTTCTAGCCCCTCATTCCACACTCCCAGCCTCAGAATTAAAGTTTCATGCTATGGACACATGCGCATATTGTAATATAAAATAGTATAGAACTTCATAAAAATATTTCAGCCAGCAATTCCTGATCAAGGACCAGCACAGTAACAACAGAGTTCACAGATAAACTTGAAGACTCCTGGGTGAATGCCCCAGTCCACAGAAGAGGAGATACCCCTGGCAGCTGGATGTCCCTGGCCCCTCTCTCCTCCTAGACCCAGTCACCTTAAATTCCGACCAAATCCAGCCAGCCAAACTCAAGGATCACCTGCACTATCTTTTGTCCTTACTAAAGCACACTTTTAACAAAACTTTGAAATACCTCTTGACATTTTAACAAAAATAGCTACACTTTCACAATATAAAAATTACTTCTTCAAGAGAAAGATAAAGTGCCCCACGTAGATAATCTAAAATTTCCATTTTTTAGTTTGACATAAACTTGAATTTAATCCCGGCCAGTCATTTACAATGGAAATTGTGTTTTGTTTGGTTTCCCTCTTCCTCCCCCAACATTCTCTAGATTTTTGCCATTCTTGGACCAAGGCTCCAAGAATGTGGTTATCAGGTCACTATCAAATTGCATTTTCCCCTGGGGGCTTTGTGCACACATCACAGGAATGAAAGTGTGCGGGGCAGTAAAAACATGCTACTTCCTGTTTCCCTTGGCTGCCATCCCAGGAATGATGGGGGAACATTCCTGCCCCTCTGTTTCCCTTTCCTGGCCCAGCCTAGGCCAAGTCACAGGTGAATGCCCAGGACAGAAAGAGGCCATGTTTAGGGAGAAGTGAACTTTCCTTCTCATAAACAGAACAGCTGAGGAGCAAGGAATAAGGTGGCAGGATGGAAAAGGTACTTATTTCTACCTAACTTGGAGCACCTGTGATTACTTTTAAACTCAAACAACTGAGTACTCACACGTTTCTGGCATTTCTTCGGTCTTCTTTTTATATTGGATTAGTTTTATTTTCTGCCTTACCGTTTGCCGTTTGATTTTCCTGCTCTTCTCCCTGTAGGGTCTTCCCCAGCACCCCTCAGACTCTAGGGCAGTGATGTTCAATCTGTGTCCCGTGGCACACTGGTGTGCTGTGAGGAAATCTTAGGTACGCCTCGAAAATTTTTAAAGATCATTAATTAAATTATTTTTGAAAGGAGTTCAAAACACAATAAGTATGTTCTTTATTTTTACTCTTTTTTTGGATCAACATAATTTAAGTGAGCTGTAGAAGTTTAACGATAGGTCAAGAGTGCTGTGATATAAAAAAGGTTGAAAACCGGATGGTGCCTGTGGCTCAAAGGGGTAGGGCGCTGGCCCCATATGCCGGAGGTGGCGGGTTCAAACCCAGCCCTGGCCAAAAAACTGCAAAACAAAAAAAAAGTTGAAAAACAACATCCTAGGGTCAGGTTAGGAGAGCATCAGTCCCTTCCTTGCCTCCTGTGTCCTGGGTAGCTTTTCTGACCTGAGCCAGCAATTCCTGTGACTCAGTCTTACTGATGTGTTTGCAGGGGATTGCAGGGGACGCGTTAGTTACGCTCCCCTGTGTAGGGTCCTTTCAGTGCCTGGGTGCTGGCACCACAGTTCAGCATAGTCAGCAAGACTGAAACTGGCCAATCATCACTGGCAGCCACCGGCATGGCTCTCTTCTTCACTGAGTCATCAAATTCTGTTTACCTCCCCCTGTGAATAAACCCTGGCCCACCCACTTACTTCCAGCTCTACCAGTGTACAAGTACAAGCTTCTGTCATCTTTGACCTCTGTTCCCGCAGCTGTCCCCAAACTGAGCTCTCGGGATTCATTTTGTTATACCCTAAGTGAGTGGAATAGAGAAACGCCAGCACCCTGAGTCCAAATTAAGCAAGGTCCTTTATTGATCAGCCAGGCCCACAGCGGGCTGACGCCTCTAAGTCTCTCGACCCCTGGAAACAAGGACAGAAACCTTTTATAAGGAGCTTTTGGGCTCAGTGCCTGTAGCTCAAGCAGCTAAGGCACCAGCCATATACACTAGAGTTGCCTGCCAAACAGTAATGACAACTATAACCAAAAAATAGCCAGGCATTGTGGTGGGCGCTTGTAGTCCCAGCTACTTGGGAGGCTGAGGCAAGAGAATCACTTAAGCCCAGGAGTTGGAGGTTGCTGTGAGCTGTGATGCCACAACACTCTACCCAAGGCAACAGCTTGAGGCTCTATCTCAAAAAAAAAAAAAAAAAAAAGAAAAGGAGCTTTTGGTAGGGGTAAGGGCATCCTTAATGCAAGCCGAATTTGACAGGAGCCAACACCTGGTCAGGTGAGTCCTTACAAGGAGAAGCTGGAGTTTTGCAGTTATTACTAAACTCTTTCAGCTGAGCTTCCCGTCTTAAAGGGGGAGCATTGAAAGCCCCTAGCAAGATGGATTTGGGACATAATAATTTCTGCTCTTTCAATCTACATTGCACTTACTGACACCAATGGTGCCCTGTACTCCTCCCCTGCCAGTTCCCCTTAACCCCCCGACCCCCCAGTGGCCTCCCTGCTTTCAAAGGTTCAAGGTTCTGTGCAGTCCAGCGTTGCCCTGGGCGATCCTCTCCCTCAGGCTTCAAACTCCCTTTCTTGGCCTTCTTTCATGTCCTCAGAACACAGGGCTTTGCAAGTACTGTTCCCTCTGCCTGGTGTGCCTCACCCTCCTATCCTGCCCATCCTTTGAATCCCTGCTCAAATGCCAATGCATTACCAGAAAATTCCCTGACCAGCTTTCACCATAGACTACATCAGGATTCTCAGACTGTAAACTCCATGAAGGCAGAGCCCTGTCTGGATGGTGTTCATTGTGACAGTCCCAGTGTCTGTGTATCTCCATATCGCAGGAGTGAGATTTATGAATGAACCAATGACTTAAAAACGTAAATACAGATTTCTTTCCTGTCTCCAATGAGTTCCTTCCTATAACATCAATAAGGAAATCAAATGTACTCCCTCTGGGTTCGAAATATTGGCTTTACTATTAGGAACTAGGAGCAGGCTCACAAAGCAAACGATTTGCCACCCATAATTATCAGGAAGAATGACAAGTGTCAGTATGGACGCTTCTATGCTTGAAGGGATAGTAG
The DNA here is from genome assembly GCA_963574355.1 of Loris lydekkerianus. NCBI lineage: Eukaryota > Metazoa > Chordata > Mammalia > Primates > Lorisidae > Loris > Loris lydekkerianus. The sequence goes on from CAUYPK010082894.1 coordinate 66,705, forward strand.
CAGAGGGGCTTGCGAGAGGGCTAGAGGGATGAGAACGTTTTCTAAATAACTTCCACCAGCACGTTCGAGATAGCACTTGTCAACCTAAATATTCTATTTTCATCCTGCCAGGAGGATAACTGGTAACATAAATCCTTGTCATTTGGAGCTTCAAGGCCATCTTTGTGTCTTCTGCAAATCCACTATGGAACACATCATTCTTTTTGCATCTGTTATCACAGGTTCACAGGTTAGGAGCAATTGGGTTGGAAATAATCTTTCCTGGCAAAATTTTGTCAGGTTCAACTTTCTTTTCTCGAACAATGAGAATTATGCCATCTGGTGCGTTTTTCTTTTTTCCCATGGTTTCAAAGAAGCTTAGCACGGAATGTAATATTTGGAATATGTGGTGTACACCACCTCCTCTTTACTTTTTATGTCTTCTATTTCCATGTATATAAGTTTTATTTATGTTGGGTGTTTTAAAATATGCAGGATATTCCTAGCACTCTGGGAGGCCGAGGCAGGTGGATAGCTTGACCTCACAAGTTCGAGACTACCCTGAGCAAAAGCGAGACCCACACCTCTACTAAAAATAGAAAAACTGAGGCCAGAGGATTGCTTGAACCCAAGAGGTTGCTGTGAGCTATGACGCATGGAACTCTACCCAGGGCAACAGCTTGAGAATCTGTCTCAAAAAAAATAAAATAAAATAAGCAGGCTATAACTCACAAATTATATACTCTAAATGCAACTGACCTGTGCTTAAGAAACTATGGGTCTTAGACCAGCCAAACCTATAATGGTGTATTCTAGTTCCTCTTGTACCTTCTGGGTTAAGTGGTTTCTTGTCAGACTTGTGGATTTGGTCTTAGATTTCCTGTAGACTTCATGAGAAATCAGCCAATTCATGGCTCTGAGATCTTTTTATTTGACATCCTCTTCCTATGTGACGTGACAGGAAGAGAAGATGCTGGTAACAGAAATCCTACCAAGAAGGAGAGAAGATAGAAACTAGAAAAGGAACTGAAAGAGAGATCAGGCTCAGGAAGGAGGTGGAGGATTCCTTGGAGTAGAGAAGGTCATACAATGAGAAATATGCAGTGGTGGGGCAGATGTCAGGGGCAGAGCCCATCTAAAAGCCTTCGTCTTATAAGTCGATAGGAGCAAGATTGCTTGGAGGGTGGGAAAGGGATAAGATTAAATGTTGGAGCTTTGATGCACCCAGTAAATGACACGTTTGCTCCTCTCCTGACATTGAGAGCCAATTCGGAGATAGAAGCAGACATCAGGCAGATTGAAATAAAAGTATCAGCTTTATTACTTAACAAAAGTTATACTAGAGGGTGTAGCTCAGGTCTTGCCAAATACACACCCAGAATTAGGAATATCCACTAAGTCCCAGGCAGCGTAGCCACTGTAGGCCTCCCTTCCCACAGGCAGAGTCAGCCTGCCCACTAAGCTTACCAGGAGAGAGAGAGACCTGTATGCCAGTGTCCTCTTCCCCAAACTGCAACCAGAAAAGCAGACCTCCAACAAAGGGCTGTGGCCAGGCCAGGAACATGTTAATGGAAAGTCCTAGCACATAGAAAGAATAGGGATGGGAAAGGAATGGCCCCTCAACACATAGACTTGAAGCCAGTAGGGAGGATTTACGTCAAGTGAGTTCTTTTTTTAGGAGAGACATGCTAGCACATAAGCAAGGAGTTGCTTGGCAGAAACAATGAAGACATGGCTTTGTATCGGGCCATGTCACTGTGGCTCCCATGACTGTCATCAATGACATACTACAGCCCATAGGCAAGGATGCAAAAAGTAATCCATCCGTGGAGCATGGGTGCCGCAGGGGCGCTGTGCTCCGGGAACCAGTCAGTGGGGATACCATTTGTTTGCAAATTCTTAATACTCTGCTTCCAGGCACCATTTATCCTGTCCCAGCCCTGGAGTCCTAGTGGCCACTGGTGAAGGGTTAAGGACTGGCAGTATTGTGTTGGAAGTCAAGGAGAGAGAACCTAGGATATTAATAAGAGCTTTGCTTAGTGTCAGACCACAGAATCTGGCCTAAATAAAAAACGAAATCTAGCCAGAAAAGACTAATGATTTAGATGAAATGAATTCTAGAATCCTAGGTGGTCTGAAGTACAACCAATTGGGTTTATATAAATGAGACTGCATAGAGCTAGAATCCCAGAGAGCTTAATATCCTTTTAGTAGCTCTTCAGTATACCATCTATTACAAAGAATGAGAAAGCCAGAAGATTTAAGACTTGAATCTTGTTCTTTTATTACTAGTTTTCATTTCACATATAAAAACTCTGTAAGTAAGCACAACAATTTTCTACTTTGTGTGTTTGCCCTATAATTACTAAACTTAAAAGGCAGCCCTGGGTGAGGAAGTAGGTGGAAACAAAAATAGCTGGATGTAAAATTTAACATGGATTAGACAACTTTAGGATCTATAGATCTGGAATAAAAATATAGGGTGGGAGGCAGCACCTGTGGCTCAAAGGAGTAGGGCCCTAGTCCCATATGGCGGAGGTGGCGGGTTCAAACCGAGCCCCGGCCAAAAACTGGAAAAAAAAAAAAAAAAAAAAAAATATATATATATATATATATATATATATGTGTGTGTGTGTGTGTGTGTGTGTGTGTGTGTATAGTGGGAATAATCTTAGAACACAAGCATAAAATACCGTGGGCTCTTGAAACACAGGTTTCTTCAAGTATGAACTAGACCGAGCTCTGCTTTTTTTATGTTAACCTTTAGCTCTATCATTAAGTAAATGTTCCCATGTAATTTATGAGATGCCTTGCAGGTGGAGGGTGATTGTTTCCCATGAAAAGATGACTACACATAAAACAAGTTTTAATGACTGGTTTACTACAGAACTCCAAATGTCTCAGCCCTATCCTTAGGAGAGACACGCAGGGACTCCTACCATGAGAATGTGAACTTGGACTTAATGTTTAATACACAAGAGTCAATGCAAAGTCCAACAAAGTTATACCATACATTGTCGGGGCTGGTCTGGCCAGGTCTCAACCCTGCTTACCTATAGTCTGGACACAGACCCGCTGTGCTGTCTTGCTCGGGATCAATTACCCGTAGGTACCTGAGGGCTATTCGCCTTAGCAGAAGGGAGAAAGAAAGACAGTCTTTACGGGAGAGAAACAATCTTAATAGGAGAGTAAATCTTAGCAGTCTTCTTAGAGGGGCCTCGGGCAGAGGTCCTCGGAGCAGGAAGCGGGAAAGAGTGAGGGAGTCCGCGAGAGAATACGCTCCCGAGGGACTGCTCCCGCAGCTGCTTGTAGACGTGATCCCGTGGCTATTTGCACCACAGGTTTGGAGACCGCCAGTCACTGACTCTCATCTCGTGCGCTCTCGTGTTAAGGAGAGCCGAATCCCTTCCCCATGCCCTTATCACCAAGATGTCATATGACCGAGATGTTCCAGGTGTTTCTTATAGTTACAGAGTATTCTGAGCTTAACTCCGCTTCTCCTTCCCATGAGCTACATGGTCTGCTATAATACGTAGGGATCTTCTAGAAGTTATTGCACAAGTTACACTAATTCATATGTTGTATTATTATTTGGATGAAACGGGAAACATTATTTACAATTCCTTATCAAAACTATTTTAAGGTCTAGTAGCATCACGTTCCAAGTCAAATACCCTTAGGAGTAGATACCAAGCTACAGAGAAGATTCGCAGTGATGCCTTATTTCTGAGAGTGGAGTTCCAGGGCGCCGCGTAGTATCCGCGGTGATGCCTTATCTCCGAGAGCCGAGTTCCCGGGCACTGCGTAGTACCTGCAGTTCATGGAGCACTTTCATTTACACAATTACATTTCATGCTCACAACATTTATCACGTTACGACTATTATTACGACTATTTTATAAATCCCTCAGCAGTGACAGAGACACGGTAACCATGGAGGGCCCTCATCCCTAATATGAACTCGGCCATAGCTCAAAAGGAACGCTAAAGGAGACAACATATGAATCAAGGTAGCCTTTGTTTTTTCTCCAAACTAATCAAACAAAAAAAGTCTTGATACATAATGTCAGTTAATCGGTACCATTATTTTTCACTTAGGTTTTTTGGATTTGGGGGGTTTTTTTGGGGGGAGGGGCACCTCAAGCAGATCTTTCACTTTCTTAATTTAAAAAACAAGCATGTGTATGTATGTCCGTGTGTGTCTCTGTATGTGTGTGCATGTGTCTGTGTGTGTATGTGTGCGTGTCTGTCTGTGCACGTGTCTGTGTGTCCATGTGCGCATGTGTGCATGTCTGTGTACGTGTGCATGTGTCCATGTGTGCACGTGTGCATCTCTGTGTCCATGTGTGCATCTGTGTGTCCATGTGTGTCTGTGCATGTGTGTGCATGTCTGTGTGTGCATGCATGTGTGTGCACATGTGCGTGTGTGTCCATGTGTGGGTGTATGTGCTTGTGTGTGTGTGTGTGTGTGTGTGTGTGTCTGTCTGTTTGTGGGTGTCTATCTACCTATCTACGTGCTCCAGGTATGAAGACTGATTACGCATCTGGGTGCATCCTTTTCACAGAAAAGCCCAAAGACCGTTCAATGCTAATCTCTGAATCAAACAGAGAGAAACAAGGTGCGGGGTGGTCAGCATGGCTATTAATCAAGACTGGTCAAGCAAATTAGGTTCTAGGCTCCTCAGTGACCATATCAGTAGCACATGTTAAGGGCGGGGCAAATACTGTCATAAAGCTAGTACAGTTTAAAATTCTATTCACAGTCAGGAGAATGATTTGAGCCCAGCCAGTTCATAAGATTTCATTTGTTTCCAGTTTCCTTAGTTACAGAAGAATGGTGATGGGTGCCTCTCAGGGACTGGTCCTCAGGCCTGCCGGCCCATAAACCACGTGTCTGGTGGTTAGACAAGTGGCTTCAGTGCCCTTTTCAAAAGTATTCCTGGCGGTGCCCGTGGCTCAACACAGTAGGGCGCTGGCCCCATATGCCAAAGGTGGTGGGTTCAAACCCAGCCCTGGCCAAAAACTGCAAAAAAAAAAAAAAGTAATCCTAAATAGGAGAAGTTTTTCTGTGAAGTCAAGGCTACCATGATGTGTAAAACAAAAACATAGTGAAAACACTATGTGGCCTACAAGTAAATCCAAACACAGAAATACTCACAGAAGCAAGGGAGAGAAGTCAGTCTGATCAAAATCATCACCACCCTGTGTAACAAAGTACACTTTGAAACACAAAAGTGTCCATCATCCAAAGAAAATAGTCTGTTCGAGCTGAACACTTGTCATATGAGAAAAAATAGTTGTAAGTGATTTGGCCACATGGTTTGAAATATTTGAAAGAGAGTATTGACATATTTGGTTAAACAAATATTATTTCAAAAACCCTATAATAATCAAGACAGCCCTGTTAATTGGCTGAGTTCCCTGACATCACCAGGATGGCTTCCATTTATCTGATTCTTCCACAAACATCAGAGGTCACTGCAAGTTCTAGAACAGGTGTTCTCACGCTAGGGTCATCACATGCCTGAGCATTTGGGGTTCTCTAGTCCTACGAGAATGTTACTTTTCCATTTTGAAGTCACAGCATGCTTATGAAGGGTGTGTGAGCAAATGTGGGGGTGAAGAACAAGATGAGGCAGGAAGGGAGGATGGGGACAGATTCTGAAGTGTTTGAAACTGCATAAGGAACAGAAATCTTTGTAGGAGGAGGTTAAGGGCTGTTGTGGAATTAAAAGATTTAAAGCTGTGTTTACATAGCACTTTATATACTAGGGGAAAGCATCAAATCTGTATCATGGAATAGGGTTACCAATGAAGACTGTATGGTTTTCCTTTAACACACTTCTTTCATACTCAAAACTACAATGACGTTTGTTTTTGCCTTAAGCGTAATGGGTAAGCTGCTACTGTTTTTAAGCAAGGAGTGACATGATTGTGTGTCTGTATTATCTTTTTGGATCGGAGTGAGAAGACCTTGCAGGCAAAGAGGCTATTCCTTACAACTATTTTTGCTTTATCAGTTTAGGGTACCAGTGAGGTCGTATATCTTGCAATGAAATGATTCTTTCTTTGACCCCATCTGTTTATTCTCAGAATACTTTTGCCTCTTGCTATTGTCTCCCTACCCTTCTCAGGCCAGATGCAGGAGGTCCAGTGACACGGTGAAGTCCCTCCCCACTGCATCAAAAGGCAAGAGGGCAAAGCCAACTGTCACTTTGCTCTCTCTGTGTCCTCCTGTCACTTGGCCCTGGACGTAAGTGCAACTGTGGATGTATGGGGCAGAGAGGATTGCCTAAACCTCAGATTTCTGGCTGAAGGATAGGAAAAGGGAGCTCCAGGGAACTGGAAATGTCTAGGAGCCTATGAGAGGGAGGAACTTGGCAAAGTGACACCACAACGTTATGAACTCTAGAGCTCATCCTCCAGCTGTGTGGGAGGGAAGGCCAGGGGCTCCTGCTCCTCATTCCCATAGCCAAGGCATTGAGTAGGATGACATCAATGGAAAATGGTAAAGAACTCTGGAATTCTGCTCCTCCATAAAAGCAACAGCAAAGCTAGAAAAAAAAAAAAAAACTGTCAAAAATCTACATTTTTGGAATTCTAGAAATTAAGCAAAATGGATTGTGGCAACCTGGGACATGCTCATTTAAGAAAAATGGCTGAATCTTGATAAGAAAAGTGAATTTGGACCATTTTAATTTGCCCCATCCCCTGCTCTCCAGCGCAGTGGCAGCCTTGGAAATTAACAGCCTGCATCCCCAGCATCAGAATAAACAGAATTTCATATGCAAAGAACTGTAATTATTTGTTTTGTCTTATCTGATAGCTCCTTGAAAGACTAGCTCAAAAGGCTCATCTTTATTTCTTCTGACTTGGAACGGCCCAGTGTTAAAGCTCCTAATTAGAAGGGGTAGACAAAGGGTTGTCAAAAGCATTTACAGGCAAATATGTCAGTCCCTGCTCCCTGAGGTGACGGATGACAGTCCAGGCAAAGCTCAGGAGAAAGGCTAACATTTATACGAGCTTTGAAAAGCCCTGACACATTCCTGAAAATCCAGAAGGCCATGCATAAGACTCTCGTGTGCACTCGGGGAAGACCTGAGGGACTGTAAGCTGGCATTTCTGTCTGATCTCGAGGCACTATGCAAGCAGGAAGTGAGAGCTAAGGCAGGGATGCAAACTGCCTGAGTGTTGGAAATGTGCCTCTAAACATGCAGAGCTTCTCAGGAAAGACGGGCAGATTTTTTTGGTTCTGGAAGTTTAAAGAAATTTCTTTCTAAGTATTAAATGACCATTAACAGGACATGGACTTCAGTGATCACATGACAAAGAATATAGACTTTACAGAATTATTCCAGAAAAATCACTAAACGAACAACAGCTACTACAATAAGAAGCACCAACAACAAATCTGGAGAGGAGAGAGAATTTGGTTTCTAAAGCTGCCATGTTATACTATTCAGACTGTCCAGTTTTAAATAAAAAAAAATACTAAAGCATGCAAAGAAGCAAGAAACTACGGCCCACACATAGGAAAGAGGGCAATCATTGGTACTGTCCCTTAGGAATCCTGGAGGTTAGACATTTAACAAAGACTTTAACTAAATTATTTTAGCTATTTTAAATATATTCAAAGAGCTAATGGAAAGCATCTCTAAATAATGAGTTTTGGGGGAAAAAATGAAAAGTGTAAGAATGATGTCTCACTAAACAGAGACTATCAATAAAGACAGAAATTTTTTTTGTTGTTGTTCAAAAGAACCAAACAGGTTCGGCGCCCATAGTACAGTGGTTACAGCTCCAGTCATATACACCGAAGTTGGTGGGCTCAAACACAGCCCAGGCCAGCTTGTTGTCATTAAGCAACAATGACAACTGCAACAAAAAATAGCTAGGTGTTGGGTGGTGCCTGTGGCTCAGTGGGCAGGGCACCAGCCCCATATACCAAGGGTGGTGGGTTCAAACCCAGCCCTGGCCAAATTGCAACAAAAAATAGCTGGGCATTGTGGTGGGCACCTGTGGTCCCAGCAACTCTGGAGGCTGAGGCAAAAGAATTGCCTAAGCCCAAAAGCTGGAGGTTGCTGTGAGCTATGACACTACGGCACTTTACCGAGGGTGACAAAGTGAAACTCTGTCTCTTAAAAAAAAAAAAAAAAACATAGCTGGGTGTTGTGGCAGGCACCTGTAGTCCCAGCTACTTGGGAGGGTGAGGCAAGAGAATCACTTGAGCCCAAGAGTCTGAGGTTGCTGTGAGCTGTGACACCACATCACTCTACTGAGGGTGACATAGGAAGACTCTGTCTCAAAAAAAAAAAAAAATTAATTAAAAAAATAAAAGTGCAGTACATATGGCTTAAGAAGTAGGGCGCCAGCCCCATATGCCGCAGGTGTTGGGTTCGAACCCAGCCTTGGCCAAAGAAACAGAAAGGAAAGGAAACGAAAGGAAAGGAGAAAGGAAAGGAGAAAGGAAAGGACAGGAACCAAATAGAAAGTCTGGGGTTATAAAATACAATAACTGAAATGAAAAATTCACTATAGAGGCTCAATAGCAGATTTGAGCAGGCAGATTAAATAACCAGAAAACTTGAAGATAGAAAATTATCCAGTCTAAAAACAGAAAAGAAAAAATAATAGAGTAAAGAGAGACGCACAGTCTCAGAGACCTCTGGAAAAGCATGAAGCCTAATAACAATAGGCATAATGGGCAGCCTAGAAGGAGAGGAGAGAAAGTGACAGAAGAAATAAGGACCATTTAAAAAGAAAGAAAGAAAGAATGACCAAAAAAATTCCAAATTTAAAGGGATGAGTCTACACATCCAAGAAGCTCAATGCATTCTAAGTAGGATAAACTCAAATAGAGTTATAATTCACATCATAATCAAACTATTAAAAGCCAAAGGAAAAGAATCTTACAAGCAGTTAAGAAAGAATTGACTCATTACACCCAAAGGATAGATACTCAGTGAGATTAAAGGCTGACCTCTCACCAGAAATTAAGGAGGCCAGAAGACTGTGGGGTGAAATATTAAAAGTGCTGAAAGAAAAAGACTGTCAAATAAGAATTATATAACCAGCAAAACCATACTTCAAAAAATGAAGGAGCAATTAAGATATTCCTAGATAAACCAAGACGCAGAGAATTCAATACTGGTAGATCTTCCCCAAAAAGAGATACTAAAGAGAGTTTTGTGTGCAAAAAGTCACAAGACCGTAACTAAAAACCACATGAAGATGTAAAGAGCACCAGTAAAGGCAAACTACACAGGCAAATATAAAAAGCATTATAAATGTATTTTTTATAACTACTTTTTATTTTCTGTATGATTTAAAAGACAACTGCAATAAAACAATAATTACAAATCTATGTTGATATGCACATAATGCTTAAAGATGTAACTTGTGATAATAACCAGTATAAAATGGGAGAGGGATGAATGAAGGTTTATAAGTGTAAAGTTTTTCTATACTATAAAAATTAAATTGTCATTGGCAGCACCCATAGCTCAGTGGGTAGGGCGCTGGCCATATAACCAAGGCTGGCGGGTTCAAACCCAGCCCAGGCCAGCTACAACAACAATGACAACTGCAACAAAAAAAAAAATAGCGGGCGTTGTGGCAGGTGCCTGTAGTCCTAGCTACTTGGTAGGCTGAGGCAAGAGAATCACTTAAGCCCAAGAGTTTGAGGTTGCTATGAGCTGTCATGCCAGGGCACTCTACCCAAGGTGACAGCTTGAGACTCTGTGTAAAAAAAAAAAAAAAAAAAAAAAGTTAAGTTGTCATTAAACTGAAATAGAATATTATAAATTAAGTTGTCAGTTATCCCCGGGGAAATCACTAAGAAAATAACTCCAAAATAAATAGAAGAAACAACAAGGAGCACATGCCTATAATCCCAGATACTTGGGAGCCTGAGGCAGGAGGATTGCTTAAGGCCAGGAGTCCAGGCCTAAAAGACAAAAACAAAAGAAACAATAAGGGAATTACAATGATACAGCAGAAAATATCTAACACAGAAAAAAAAAAAAAAAAAAAAGCAGTAATGAAGGAATTGAAGAGTAAAAAAGACATGAGACATTATAGAAAACAAAGAGCACAATGGCAGAGATAAATTCTCCCTTACCAGTAATGACTTAAATGTAAATGGATTAAACTCTCTTATTAAAAGACAGAGACCAGAGAGTGGATATAAAAAATATGATATAACTATATGCTGGCACTTCAAATTCAAAGATACAAATCATTTAAAAGCTAAGGGAGGGAAAAAATATATTCCATATGAACAGTAATCTAAAGAGAGTTGTAAAGGTTATACATATCAGGCAAAATAGACTCTGAGATAAATATTGTCACTAGAGACAAAGAAGGACAAAATATAATGATAAAGGGAGAGACTTTTAAAAGATAATAATAATTATAAACGTCTATATACCAAAGAGCAGAGCCTTACAATATAGGAAGAAAAACTAACAAAACTGATGGGAGAAACAGCCAGTTCTATGACAATAGCTGTAGACTCTAATATTCCACTTTCATTAATGATAGAATTAGAACCCACTTCCAACTGTCTTTGGAAGTGCTCTAAACTTTTCCTTTGTTCTTCCTAAATATAATTTCTCTTTGTTAGCTTGAAAAAAAAAAAAGAATAGGACTAGAAGGAAACAGAAGACTTCAACAATACAATGTGCCAACTTAGTGGCAGAACAGTCCACTCAGCAACAGAATTACTTACATTCTTCTTAAAAGCATGTACAGCATTTTCTAAGGCAGACCAATATGTTAGGCCAACAAATAAGTCAAATAAGTTTTAAAAAATTAAAGTTAACAAAGTAAATGCTCAAACTATGATGAAATACCAGATGACCATACAAATTTTATGGACACCCCCTATAATGACGTATTAACAACAAAAATAAATTTGGAAAATTCACAAATATGAGAGAATTAAACAGGAGAAATTATCAAATAGGCTAGGATAGTGATGTACACCTGTAGTCTCAGCTACTCAGGAGGCTTGAGCCCAGGAGTTTGAGGTTATAGTGAGCTATGATGATGCCACTGCACTCTATCTAGCCTGGGCAATAGAGTGAGAGCCTGTTTCGAGAGAAGAGAGATAGAAAAGAAATGAAATGAAAGGGAATTAGAAAAATGCTTTAAGGTGAGAAAAAAATGAAAGCACAATGTTTCAAAACTTATACAATTCAGCGAAGCAGCACTCAGAAGGACATTTATAACTGTAAAGCTCTACATTTTGAAAGAAGAAAGACCTCAGAGACATTAAGAGCTGACCTAACAAACAGACTGCCACCACAATCCCAGACTGACCCCTGGGCTGCACATACACAGAACAGATCCTGTAGCTTAGCACTGCAAAGCTTTGAAAACTGAACTGATATTGGAATCACAGTCCACAGAACGCACGTTGGAACTTGCAACCTGGACCTAACCAGTTAATTACCTGCTGAGACAAAAACATCAACAGTCTCCATGGAAACCAAACAAGACTCAGAGTCACATGATATAATACTCAAAATGTCAGAATACAAGTCAAAATCATTTGGAATATGAAGAACCCAGAAAATCTCAACTCACCTGGCAATAACAGAATATCAGTAAGGGTCAATGCCAAGATATCAGAGTTATCACAAAAGTATCTGACGAAGGCTTTATAGCAGCTGTTACGAAAGTGGTTGAACAACATAGCAAAGACTCTTGAAGCTAAATAGAAAAATAGAAAGTCTCAAAAGAGAAGATATAAAGAAGACCCAAAGAAAATTTTATAATAAAAAGTACACTAATTGAAATTAAAAATTCATTAGATAGGCTCAATAGCAAAATAGAGATGACAGAGGAAAGAGTGAACTTGAAGATATTTCAGTAGAAACTACTCAATTTGAACAACACACAGTAAACAGACTGGGGAAGAAACAGAGCCTCAGAGATGTGTAGGACTACAACAAAAGGTATCATATTTTTTTATAAGTGTCCCAGAAGAAAAGAAAACATGCAGCATAGAAAAGAAATAATTGAAAACTTCCCAAGTTTGATGAAAGACATAAATCTGAAGATTACAGAAATTCTCAGAAAGATAAACAGAAGCAAATCAAATAACTCCACATCTAGATACATCTTAGAAATTTCTAAAAAAGAAAAACAAAGAAAAAAATTAACAGCAAAGAAAAAAAATACTGACCAGAGGAAAATGACAAATCACCTATGCTAACTTGAGAATGACATATTTCTCTGCAGAAACCACGAAGGTCAGGAGGAAGTAGCACCATGCTTCTAAAGTCCTGAAAGACAAGAACTGTCAGCCTAGAATTTTATGTCTAACAAAAATATTCTTCAGAAATGAAGATGAAGTCAAGACACTTTCAGACAAAGAATTCATTGCTGGTAGACCAAATAGGAAGTTCTTTAGACAGAAGGAAATGATGCCAGAAGTAAACTTGGAATATCAAAACTGAAGGGAGAACATGAGAAATATTAAATATGGAGATAAAAATATGAGTCTTCTCCTCTTGAGTTTTCTAAAGTATATTTGACAGTTGAAAGCAAAAACTGCCATTTCGTCTGATGGGGTTCTTGGTGTATGGAGAGGTAATATATAACAACTATATCATGTATGTTAGTAGTGTTTCTGCATTCAAAATGAAGTGGCAAAACACCAATGCTAGGTAGACTGTGATATGGTACTATCTACTTGTAATCCCTAAAACAGCCACTGTAAAATCTATGGTAAATGCTACAGTCAATCATTTCTCAACTCATTATCTGAGGCCAGCATTACTCTGATACCCAAACCAAAGAGTAGAAAAAAGAACATTACAGGTTAATATTCCTTATGAACAAAAATTCACGGCAAAATACTAGCAAATTGAGTTTATCCTTGGTCAAGTAGTTTACCCTAGGACGGAAGGTTAGGTTAATATTCAAAAACAATCTATGTTATCCACCATACTAATTATTTCAAAAAAAAGCTCACATGACAACATTAATTGGTGCAGAAAAAGCATTTGACAAAATTCAACATCTATTCATGACAATAAAATATAAAAATTTTCAAAAACCTCTTAGCGAAATAGGAACAGAGGGAAATTCGTCAGTCAGATAAATGGCTTTTACAAATAAAAACTAACAGCTACCATGGCAAAAGACTAAATGCTTCCTCCTTAAGATTGGGAACAGGGAAAGGATGGCCACTTTCACACTGCTATTCAACAATGTACTGGAAGCCTTAGCCAGTTCAATAAGGCAAAAAAAAAAATAATAAAAGACACATATCTTGGAAAGGAAAAAATAAAACCATTTCTATTTATAGATGACATGATTATCTAAGTTAAAAAAAAATTACATAAAACCTTCGAACAACAAAATGGAGCAAACAAAAAACTCCTAGAAGTAATAAGTGAATTTAACAAGGCTATAAAGTATGACATCAACAAACAAAAATCAATCTTATTTTTACATATATTACCAATGTGTAATTGGACATTGAAATTTCTAAAGCAAATTTCTAAAGCAATATAGTTCATTTTATAAGAACTCTAACAAAAATGAAATACGTAAAAATCTAATAAATCAGCATTTTGTAGTTTGTAGAAAGAAATCAAAGATAACTTAAATAAATGGGAACACATACCATATTCCCGTATTAAAAGACTCAATATAGTACAGCCGTCACTTCTCTCCAAATGGATCGATAAATTTAACCACAATACCAACCAAAATCCCTACAGAAATACATCTGCCCTGTCCATGGAGAGAGACTGAGGTTTGTGAACTCCAGCCTGAGCACCAAGGCACCGTGACAACAAAGATGTTGGCTTCCTGGGGCTTTGTCTGTGCCGTGAGCAAGAGGAAGCCGCAGGCCAACTGTGCCACCCTGACCCTGACACCCTTAGCAGTAAACAAGTTAAATGTTCTCTTTAAAAAGAAGTCTCTCCGTGTAGGTGTGAAAATCTGAACCCTCAGGCCCCCTCTGGCTATGAGCTCCAGGAATGCTGGAATGCAGAAGCCCTGGAGCTTACTGAAGAAATCACCTGACTGTCATATGCTTAATATGTAGCTGCCTTATAAGGAAAACAAAGCGATGCATTTTGAAAATGAAGCCAGTGTTAGTTTCCAGAAGAAGTGATATCTGTCTTGCTCTGTAGGGGACAGAAAATACCTCTTTGGATCATTTTCCTCTTCTGTAAAGGAAAAAAAAAAAAATCCTATCCTATATTTAGTTCTCTTGCATCCCCTCTGGTAGAACCAGTTTCATTAAAGTTGCCTTCAGTGGCACCTATTAATCCATTCAGGAAAAGGATTGGATGACTACAGAAATTCAGAGGCAGAAAATCCTAACTGCTGGTCGGAACATGGAGGTGCATTATGTTCCACCAAACTTGGCAAAGCCTTTGTACACTTTCATCAAACATTTCATTTTCAGGTGCCTCATTTGTGTATCCTGTAATAGTACCAGACAAAGATTTCTTTGAACTATTTAGGATAATTCTGAATGATAGTATCAAAGATGAGAAATATATGAACTTTATCTGCTGGGTTTTTTTTAACACATTTCTTTTGCCACCTTAAATGTTTTCTCAAAGATGGGATCTCAAGCTGACTTTGAGAGGAAAGATGCTTATCTCTATTTTTCCTGTGTATTTATTTTTATAGAAGTTTGAACTGCTGCAGCATCTCTTAGCAGTGTCTGTTAGAGGACACTACTAAGATCTCAAGTGTGACAGTTGAAGATCTGTGATGTTAGAGGATCTCAAGTGTGGCAGTTACAGGGGCAATGTGGTTTTTAATTCAAAAGGAATCATCAGGGATAGTAGATTTTTGGTGTTTTTTTGTTTTGTTTTGTTTTGTTTTTTTGAGACGAGGTCTTGCTCTGTCAACCCCAGTTTGAGTGCAGTGGCATCATGGTAGCTTTCAGCAACCTCAAACTCCTGGCCTCAAGCAATCCTCCTGGCTCAGCTGGGAGTACAGGCACACACCACTAGCCCTGGCTCATTTTTCTATTTTCTGTAGAAATGGGATCTCGCCCTTGCTTGGGCTGGCCTTGAACTCCTGGCCTCAAGTGATCCTCCCACCTTGGCCTCCTAGAGTGCTGGGATTACAGGTGTGAGCCAACACCTGGCCAGGGATAATAGGTTTGAGAAGAGCAAAGATTCATTTTATTTAACAGAGTTAATAGTGAAAAGTTCTTCCGTCAGTCTCTGAAATGCAAGAGGAGGGAGAACCCTTATCCTCTACAGCGCCTATCATAGACAAGCTTGGGAAAAAGGAAACCAGGACTTCTCATACAGGATGAATTTGGTGGTCACTGGTGGCAAACTTCAAGGAAGCCAGACCCTTCCTGTTCAAATGATGTGGTTTCCTAAGGGACATATAAATAGTTCTCTCTCCAAAAACAGAGTTAAGAGTGGAAGCCAAGGAACCCCATGTGCACACGCGTGAGTGCAGCCGTCAGTGTGACCGACAGAGGAGCGACATGAGCACAGGTGACTCTGGGAGAATCTGGAGCACAGTGCAGGTCACAGAAGCAGCTAGGCGGGGTGGGGCTGGGACTCAGGAGATGTAGCCAGGCACAGTACATAGACTTAGCATGCAGAAACACCAGGTAAACTGTCCAGAAGACAAGAAAGGGTGTGGCAGACCATCACGAAGAGGATGGAGAAAAGGAGAGAGGCACAAGTGAGAGAATTTATCAGGATATGTAGAGAGGGTGGTGAAGACCTGCTCGAAACAGACTACAGTGCACGCTAGGTCTATATGTCCTTAAGAAATGGGAGAGAAGGCTCAGCCCCCGTAACACTGTGATTACAGCACTGGCCACATGCACCAAGGGTGGCAGGTTCAAACCCAGCCTGGGCCAGCCAAACAGCAATGACAACTGCAACAAAAAAAAAATAGCAGAGCGTTGTGGCGGGTGCCTATAGACCCAGCTACTTGGGAGGCTGAGGCAAGAGAATTGATTAAGCCCAAGAGTTTGAGGTTGCTGTGAGCTGTGACAATACAGCACTCTACTGAGGGCAACATAGTGAGACTCTGTCTAAAAAAAAAAAAAAAAAGGAAAGAAAAAAATGGGAGAGAAGACCAGGTGTGTGGCTCACACCTGTAATCCCAGCACCCAGGTGTGTGGATTGTTTGAGCTCAGGAATTCGGAGACCACCCTGAGACCCCATCCCTACTAAAACTAGTCAGTGTTGTAGCAGGTGCCTGTAGTCCCAGTTCCTCAGGAGGATGAGGCAAGAGGATCGCTTGAGCCCAGGACTTTGAGGTTGCTGTGAACTATGATGCCACAGCACTCTACTGAGGGCTACTGAGTAAGACTCTGTTTCAACAACAACAACAACAACAACAAAAACCACACACAAAGAAATGGGGAGGAAGGGGGAAAGGGGTAGGAGACACGAGGGGAAGGGGAGGGAGGGTGATTGGTAGGATCTCACCTAATGTGCACACAGTGTGAGGGTGTTCAGCACGCCCCCCAGGTGAAGGGCTCAACTACAACTTGAACTTTACCTTAGAAATGAAAATAATGTAACCTAACTTATATTAAGCTGAAATTAAAAAAATAAATAGGAGAGAAAATTGAAACATAACAAAATCAGACCTAAAAGTCTGCTCTCATGGGCATGAGCCTGAAGGAACAGACCACCACAATGCCCAGCTGGGAGCCAGGGCTCCCAGACCCATTCCCAGGACAAACCCAGCTGTTAGAAGGCAGTCCTAAGTCAAGAGTTAAATTTTATGAGCCTATTGAAATGATTCCTACTGTACATATTGAAATATAAATCTGCTATATCAGCAGAGTAACCTAATCAGGTAACATTACTGTTTCACAGGCTATTGCTTGGTCTTCTAAGAGGGTTTTCTTCTTGTTGTTGTTTTGTTTTGTTTTGGGGGGCGTTGAAACAGGGTCTCACTCTGTTGCCCAGGGTAGAGGGCCAAGGCATCATAGCTCACTGCAACCTCAAACTCTTGGGCTCAAGCAATGCTCCTGCCTCAGCCCCGAGTAGCTGGGACTACCACAACGCCTGGCTGATTCTGCCACGTTAGTAGAGATGGGCTCTCATTCATACTCATGTCTTAAACTCCTGAGCTGAGGCAATCCACACATCTCAGCCTCCCAGAGTGTTGGGATTACAGGCATGAGCAACTGTACCCAGCCCTTCTAGGAATTCTTAAAAAAATTATTTAACAGCAGACATTTCTAATCTGCCATGCTCTGTGTGTGTGTGAGAGAGAGAGACCTCAATATAAGAACACTAATTATTAACTATAAAGAGCAATTTAAAGTTACTGGTGGTATTCTTTAGATAATTAAATAACTAACCTGTTATCCTCTAAGCAAATGATCTGATAATCATAACTTAATTACCATTTTCTAAAGTTCTTGAACTTCAAATAAGAATTTTGTTTATATTGTTATCAATATAACCATTCTTCACTGACAGTCCTAGTCTAAACCAGGGGTCCTCAAACTGCGGCCCGTAGGCCACATGTGGTGGTGTGATTGTATTTGTTCCCATTGTGTTTTTTTACGTCAAAATAAGGTATGTGCAGTGTGCATAGGAATTTGTTCATAGTTTTTTTTTTTTTTTTAACTATAGTCTGGCCCTCCAACGGTCTAAGGGACAGTGAACTGGCCCCCTGTTTAAAAAGTTTGAGGACCCCTGGTAAACCCTACAGCCTAATTGCTGGGTTCCTTGGTTATTATTGGAGGCCGTGTGACGGACCAGCTGAGAGGCACAGGCCGGAGCAAGTGGTAATTTACATAGCTACGCACTAGCTATGTAAACTGCTATTTGCAGTCCCCAGGACTTAATTTCTTCATCTGTCAAATGGGGATGATAATAACTGGATCTGGAAGATGCCTGTGGCTCAAAGGAGTAGGGTGCCAGCCCCATATGGCGGAGGTTGCGGGTTCAAACCCAGTCCTGGCCAAAAACTGCAAAAAAAAAAAAAAAAATTGTGCACACTGATAATATCTGGATCTACCTCACAGGAGTGCTGTGAGGATTAGATAAGCCTAGAACAGAACCTCAGTAAGCATTTGTTAGTGATACAGAAGGCACTTAGAACAATGCTTGGTAATCTGGTAAACAGTAAGTGTCATGTGTGTTAACCATTATTTCTATCATTTCCTGATGTTCAGCTAGATCATTTTAGTAGTCATGTTAGGAGCATGTGAAGTTGCTCAACATGCCCAAGGAGTTCCATGATTCTCAAAAGACTGAAAACACCACACAGCAAGGATATTCTCTCTCTTTTTTTAACTATTCAGTTCGCCTCAGTTTAATGAATCTATCCCTTTGTATTCAACAGAGTTGAAGGTATGTCAATGAGGCTGGAAGAAATCAATGAAAGAGAAAATTTTATGAAAACTTCCCTGCAGACTGTTGACCTCCGACTTTCTCAACTGGAAGAATTATCGGGCAGAATGGTGAACGCTCTTGAAAATCTTGCAGGGATTGACAGGTCTGACCTGATCCAGGCACGATCCCGAGCTTCTTCTGAATGCGATGCAACTTACCTTCTAAGGCAGAGCAGTATCAACAGTGCTGATGGCTTCAGCTTGTATCGATACCATTTTAACGGAGAAGAATTATTGTTTGAGGATACTTCTCTCTCCATGTCACCAGGGACAGGATTCAGGAAAAGAACCTGTTCTTTCCGTGTGAAGGAAGAGAAAGATGTGAAAATGCATCTAGTCCCAGAACGTCAGAACAGCCTTCACCTTTCACCAAGCACACCAGCCCTTCCAGACGGCAGTCACCTTGCAGTTGAGGACATAAAGAACCCTTCAGAGCCAAAGTTAGGTCCAGATATCGGGATTTCCACTGACGAGGATGAAAGGCAGGCAGACTCTAAAAGAGAAGAAACTATTTCCCCAAGTTTAAACCAAACAGCTGCAATGCCGGGGCAGAACACGTCAGATTTTGAAAACACTCAGCTCACAGTGGAAACAACCAACATCGAAGGCACTATTTCCTATCCACTGGAAGAAGCCAAAATCACCCGCCATTACCCTGATGAAACACTCCATGCCTGTAAAACAATGAAGTCCAGAAGCTTTGTATATTCCCAGGGGAGAAAACTAGTCAGTGGGGCTAACAACTGGAACGCAGAGTACAGTTCAATCATGGACCAGCAGTGGACGACAGAGTGGAAATGCCAAGTCCAGAAGATCACACGCTCTCGCAGCACAGAGATCCCTCACGTCGTGTCGGAGGCTGCTCTGCAAGCTGAGCAGAAAGAGCAGTTTGCAGACATGGAAGATGAAGATCGCACTTCTGAAGCAGCTCCTCAAATTCCTCGCTTATCCCTAGCTTTTGTCGACAGAACTGGAAAGGAAAACTTGCTGTCTGTGAAACCGGATCAAACTTTGGGATTCTCATGTCTAAGGTCAAAAAGTTTACATGGCCATCCCAAGCACATCAGATCCATGCAAGGAAAATTAGACAGACCAGGACATGCCAGCAGTGCGAGCAACTTGGAGGTCGTGTCTGGAATGACAACAGAAAGAGGAAAGGTTAAGCAAGAGAAAACATCCACAGAGACTGAATGCTGACCTATTTTGTTTCTTTGACTTTTTTTTTTTTAACAATCAGAACCACAAATGGGTGCCATCTCAGCCACCTAACGTCACAAATTTCTGAAAACGTTTTCCTTACAATAATTTGGAAATATAGACTAAAACTTTAATACACTAATCTTAGAGTTTAATGTATTGTTAGCATATGTTTGCAGGCTTAGGTTTCTTTAGTTGGACTGGGAGTAAATTAAAGTGACAACACTTGAATAGAGATAAATTGGTTAATCGGTATGCAAGATTATATGATTGCTTTATTCCTGAGGGCCACCAAACATACTAAAAAATGCCTTTGGGCATTTAAGTCATCATTAGGTCACTTAAGAAGTAAGCAACCACCTAAGAAAGATAAGTTTTAAAGAAGGCATACATGAAGAAAAGGTGGGGGGCGGGGGCGGGAGGAAGGAAAAATAAAATTATGAGGCGTGAGAAGGGAGGAGGCATAAACTTGTGTTTTTAATGGGGTTTTTCTTGTTTATGTTTTATTTTAAATTATGCAATGGGAAAAAGTACATGATTCTATCAAAGATCACACTTTAAAAAGTTAGGATGAGCAGGAGTTTTGAGAATATATAATATAAAAAAATAAAGTATCCGGTAAGCATTTTCTTGTTGTCCTATAGTTCTCAACGGCAAACACAAATTAATTGTACCTCTGACTATGCAATGGTGTGTGCAGATCTGTAGCTAGCCCCTAAAGGATGTATGTTCAAGAACCACAGAGACTCATGGCTGAGAACACTAGATGTTTTGCTTCAACTTGAAATTCAAACACCTACCATGGTACTAGCACCCCATGCTGTGGGGTCCAGATGGGGCCACCCCACCACCAACATTCTTGGCTATATAAAAAAGGAGCAGAGAGGACAGCAAGGGGGACCCTCTGGGTAGAGCAGAGGTTAGAGTTAGACCCTGGGCCCTCACCATCCCTTGAGAGTACCTCGGTGTGCTCAGGTCTAAGTGCATGTCAGGTACACACAGACTGGGCCAGCCTCCCGCCTAGAGTCAGTGACAGATGTTACTTTCCAAAAGTGCATCATACCCAAAAGAACCAGCAGGGAAAGTATCTAGGAATTGGTGGTGGTAGGGTTGGGGGACGTGTTAGACAGAAATGGGAGATGATCACACACACATACACACACACAAAAGGAGACCACTACTTCCATTCTCATGTGGGCTGCAGACCTGTCGGCTGCCAGAAACTGACAAGGGGAGAGAGAGGCAGAGACGGAACCAGAGGGAGAGAGAGATGATAACCCGTCCCACCACAGCAATTCACTGCCGGGATGCCAAAGGCAGTGATCAGAGACAATAACACCTAAATGTGATCAAAGGGTTTTCCCCAAAGTAAGAATAAGATTTTAATAGTCACATTATAACCCATGAACTGGGCCGAATTTATCAAAAACGATTCATATGTCATTGCCTCGGGAGGGAAGAGGGCTTTAAAATTTAGAAAATGGCAACCGTTATTTACCATGAAGAGATTATCTGTGTGTCACTTCATGGAGATTCCTTGATTGACGCTGCCACAAGTGTCTATTTGACCAAATACTTCACCCATTACAACTTCATCTCATTCCTTCATCTCATCTCTTTCCTCTTTCAGCCTTTCGCCATAGCCTAGCAAAGAGATTTCTCAGAATAAGCAAGGGAGCCTATGACAACTCAACAAAACTGGTCTGACGAAGACAAAGCTTAGAGGAGGATCCTCCCCCTCTCTGTTCACTACACAGATCCCCTTCTTTTAGGTCTCTCTACCTTGCCTCAGAGGTGAAACCCACATCCCATTTCCTTCAGTCTCACTACAGTTTGTGATACCGCTCTTCTAGTATCACAGGAGATATCAAGGTGTTGGCTAAAAGGGATTTTTGATGCAATATTCACTTTTATTTATTTATTTTTTGACCCAGGATATCGCTTTGTTGCCCAGGCTAGTGTGCAGCAGCATCACTATGGCTCCCTGCAACCTCTAACTCCTGGGCTGAAGTCATCCTCCTGCCTCAGCTTCCCAAGTAGCTGGGGCTAAAATACAAGCACCACCAGACCGATAGAGACAGGGTCTTGCTATTTTGTCCATGCTGGTCTCAAACTGAGAGCTACCTTGCCCAGGCTGATGCAAGATTCTTTAAGGATTTTTGTCTTAAAGATCCAAGTGAGTAAACCCTAATGATGGAATTTCAGAACCTGTGACTGGGACAATTATTCTTGAGATCTTTCTCATGCACCCTAAATCACACCACATAGCTGTTTAGTACTTCACCAATTTAGTATAATTCAAAATATTGAGGGTCTTTTATATAGAGCCCTGTTCCAGACTGTTTGTTATTACATTATTATTATATTATTCCCAATGTCATTATAATTTTGTCTAAATATGGACAACTAAATATTAGAAACTAATATCCAATCTCACCAAATCTAGAAATATCTAATACATTAAATGAGAAAACTTGTTTATTGCAGTTTAATTTACAATCACCAAGATGTGGAAACAACCTAAATGCCCATCAACCTGTGAATGGATTAATAAACTGTGGTATATGTATACTATGAAATACTATTCAGCCATAAGAAAAGATGGGAGAGGAGGGGGAAGATGGCCGATTGGAGCCAGCTTTCAACAGAAGCTCCTGTACAGAGGGGGAGATAATGGCCAGAAAGAAACCAGTAAAGCTGAATGTTGGGAGCTGAGTGAAAGAGAAGATTGAAAACTGCACGTCATCCCAGCTGAGGCGAGCTGAGACTCCAAGCTGAGACTCCCATCCCAAAGAGGACAAGTGTCTGTTGCCTCTGCCAAGAGAGTGGCTCACAGTGTGATCTCTGTAAGTGAGCAGCAAACAGAAGACCTCTTGTCTCACCCCACAGGAGAGAGCTGCTGGAGGCTAGGACTCCTTCTCCAGAGAGACCCCATGGTGAGCCTGGGCATTCTCTTACCTGGCATCAAAGTTGAACAAATATTTTCCCTGCCATTCTGAACTCCTGTTCCACCCTTCTCCCCTTGCCTGGTGGTCTAGAAGCCCACCCCTCACAGAGACCAGACTGTCCACGGTTACTTGCTAGGGCTGGGCATTGCATGGGCTGCAGCAGCATAGCTGCATTGAAACAGTGACTCCAGTAGAAGTAGAGAGAGGCACAGAGGGGAGGGTGACTGGGCCAGCTCTGCAAAAGTGCATATCAGCAGCAGGCAGAGGTGCTAGAAGCCACATGGTGGGCAGAGGCTCGGGAACCTGCACAGAGGCACCTGACACACAGCAGCAGCGATAGTAGAGCAAGCCCACTGGGTTCTAATTTCAGAGAGACAACTCCCCAATTCTGTGGACTGCCAGAGAGAGCCAGACCTTGCCCTGCAAGAGTACCAGAGGAGTAGTGTGGCTCGGGCAGAGGCACGTGTCTCTGAGGGAGAAAAACAGTCACTGCATTATTATCCTCTGGCTTGGAACAAACTCAGGTGAAACACTCCCAAGTTTCCATTGAGTACCAGAGGGAATAAGGCTTCAGCTCTCCCTGCCAGCTGGTGGCAAAGTGTGGTCGCCTGGCCAAGGAGGCTCCTCTTTGACTCTGGCAAGTGTAAATCCCTGGCACATTTACTCATTTACTCATTGGAGGGAACTGGGCCACAGCCCTGCGGGGTTACCAGTAACTGGGAGTGGCAGAGGCTCGAGGTGGGGAAGGAGGTGCCAGCCCCACAGACTAACTCTTTTGCTGGGTGGGCCTTTCTGGCTCCATGGAGCACTGAAGCAAATCACACTTGAGCTGCCAGTGGACCCTTCCTGTCTAGTTGCTGGAGACCTTTTGAACACTCCCACTTAATCAGCAACTGGGTGGACTGGGACAATTGGTTTGGAACTCCTGACCTAGGCTGGTCACCTGGGGACCCTCCAAGGTTGAGCCCTGGTTGTGTTGTAGTGGGAGGGTCTGATTGTCCTTTTCAAGTTGTTGCCCATGTGGGGCTGGACAGTCTTAGTTGCCTGTATTTTTCCATAGCTGTGATTTTACCCCAAAGTCTCTGATTCACTAGAATTGGAAAGAGACTAGCTGAATACAAGAGAGAGCCACTTAGCCCCATCACACCCAGTAAGTCCCCAGAGTCTCAGGCTGCAGTACTGAACCGGACCTTTGTAAAGCTGGAAGGGAAAAGCCACAGTCAGCAGTCCCAGCTTTCTGGTAAAGGGCTGGTTAATTACAACTCCAGGAGCCCTCAATCCAATTTCACCTTACCAGCTTCTCTAGCCAAACTGTGAAAAATAATCATGGGGCAGAACCAGCGGAAAAACTCTGGTAGCATCAATAATCACAGTAGATCAACTCCCCCACAAAATGACAAAGGAGACACAACAAAAGATCCCATTCATAAACAAATGATGAGATGTCAGAAATTGAGTTCAGAATTTGGATGGCAAATAAGATTAATAGAATGGAAGTAAATTTGGAGTTAGAAATTCAAGAAGTAATTCAAAAGTTGTCTCAAGAAATCAATAAATTCAAAGACAAAATCTCCAAAGATTTAGACACAATGAGCAAGAAATTGCAGCCCTTAAAGAACTGAGAAATACAGTAGCATCCCTCAGTAACAGAATGGAGCAGGCAGAAGAAAGGGTCTCTGACACTGAAGACAAAGCTTTTGAACACTCCCAAATGTTCAAAGAGGAAGAGAATTGGAGAGCAAAAATGGATCACTCCTTGACAGAGTTGTGAGACCACCCAAAAGAACATTTGCCTTATTGGAATTCCTGAAGGAGAATAAGATGGTCTTAAAGGCACTGATGCTCTACTCCAAGATATAATGGAGAACTTCCCAGCAAGGCAAGCAACACTGAAATGCTGATAGCAGACAATTTCAGAACTCCAGCAAGACTCAAGCCAAATAAAGCATCTCCTAGACACATTGTAATTAACTTTGCCAAAGTTAATATGAAGGAGAAAATTCTACAAGCAGCCAGATGTAAGAAAATCATAACATACAAGGGGAAGAATATTAGAATGACTGCAGATCTCTCAGCTGAAACTTTTCAATCCAGAAGAGGATGGTCATCGACCTTTAGTCTCTTAAAACAAAACAACTTCTATCCCAGGATCCTGTATCCAGCTAAACTGAGTTTCATTTGTGATGGAGAAATTAAATACTTCAATGATATACACATGTTGAAGAAATTTACCATAACTAAACCAGCTCTCCAGGATATTCTCAGACCCATCCTCCACAATGACCAGCACATTGCTCTACCACCAAAGTAAGCTCACTTAGAAATTTTTGAACAAAACCCAACTTCCACAGTGGTGAAAGGATTAAAAAAAGGATTAAAGGATGTCTACTGGACATCCAAAAAACATGATACCCAAAACACAATCAGGCTTATCAATTCTCTCAATTAATGTGAATGGTTTAAATTGTCCTCTAAAAAGGCACAGGCTGGCTGACTGGATACTCAGACCCGATATCTGCTGCATACAAGAATCTCATCTTACCTTAAAGGATAAAAATAGAAGGTTAAGGGATGGACATCTATAATTCAGGCAAATGGAAATCAGAAAAAAGCAGGAGTTACAATTTATTCATAGATGTAATAGGCTTTAAACCAACAAAGGTAATGAAAGATAAGGATGGTCACTTCATATTTGTCAAGGGAAACATGCAACATGAAAAGATTTCAATTATTAATTATAATTTATGTGCCCAAACAGAATGCTCCTCAATTTATAAAGGAAACCCTAGCAGAAATGAACAATTTGATATCTTCCTGCACCATAATAGTTGGAGATTTTAACACCCATTTGGCAGTGTTGGAAAGATCCTCCAAGAAGAAACCAAACAAAGAAATGTTGACTTAAACTTGACCCTATAACAAATGGACTTAACAGACATCTACAGAACATTTCATCCTAACAAAACTGAATACACATTCTTCTCATCAGCCCATAGAACTTGTCCAAAATTGATTGCATCTTAAGTCACAAGTCTAACCTCAGCAAATTTAAAATAATAGAAATTATTCCTTGTATTTTCTCAGATCACCATGGAATGAAAGTTGAACTCAACAACAACAGGAATCTTCATACTCAAACAAAGATATGGAAACTAAATAACCTTATGCTGAATGATAGCTAGGTCATAGATGAGATTAAGAAGGAAATTACCAAGTTTTGGGAACAAAACAACAATGAAGACATGAATTATCAGGATCTGTGGGATACTGCAAAGGCAGTCCTTATAGGGAAATTTATAGCATTGAAAGACTTTCTCAATTGAACGCAAAGAGAGGAAGTCAACAATTTAATGGATCATCTCAAGCAACTGGAAAAGGAAGAACATTCCAACCCCAAACCCAGCAGAAGAAAAGAAACAACCAAAATTAGAGTAGAATTAAATGAAATTGAAAACAAAAGAATCATTCAAAAGATCAACAAATCAAAAAGTTGGTTGTTTGAAAATACTAACAAAATTGATAAATCTATGGCTAACCTAACCAGAAACAGAAAAGTAAAATCCCTAATATCACCAATCAGAAATGATAAAGGCGAATAATAACAGACACATCAGAAATTCAAAAAATCCCTAAGGAATACTATAAAAAAACTCTATTCTCAGAAATATGAAAATCTGGAGGAAATAGACCAATACCTGGAAGTACGCCACCTTCCTACACTTAGCCAGAAAGAATTGGAATTGTTGAATAAACCTATATCAAGTAGTGAAATAGCATCAACTATATGAAATCTCCGAAAAAAGAAAAGTCTGGGACCAGATGGCTTCACATCAGAATGCTATCAAACCTTTAAAGGGGAACTAGTACCTATATTACATAACCTTTTCCAAAACATAGAAAAAGAAGGAATACTTCCCAACACATTCTACAAAGCAAATATCACCCTGATCCCCAAACCAGGAAAAGACCCAACAATGAAAGAAAATTATAGATCAATATCTTTAATGAATATAGACGCAAAAACATTCAATAAGATCCTAGCAAACAGAATCCCACAACACATCAAACAAATTATACACCATGACCAAGTTGGTTTTATCCCAGGGTCTCAAGGT